>JAOWBE010138512.1:0-19540 GCA_028566155.1 Quercus phellos
CTCTTGATGGTGCATAGGTCCTTAATTACCTTGGCATATGCAGGCACTTGCTTGATAACATGCAATAATGACAAATTCATCTTGACTTGATGCAAAGGCTCTAACATCTCAGATGCAATGTCCAATTTCCTAGGTAATTTTAAGGCTTGTGGAAATGGTAGAGGGATTGGGCATTGTTCAATTTCACCAATCACACATCAGCGCATGTAAGCGATGACACAAGCAGTCTAGCATGTGTAAGCGATGACAAAAGCAGTCTAGCATGTGTAAGCGATGACACAAGCAGTCTAGCGCATGTAAGCGATGACACAAGCAGTCTAGCGCGTATAAGTGATGACATAGGCAGACCAATCAAGCTGTGACATGTGTCACCAATTAGACTTCACCACATGTCGCTCACCCACCTCCAAACTCCTATAAATAGAAGCCTTCCTAAGGCATTTGGGGGACCAAGATTCCAAAGTGAAAAAGCTTTGCAAGAATCAAGCCTCAAAGCCTTCAAGAACTTCAACCCCAAAATCGAAGAACATTCGAAGCAGAATCATCCAAACTATCTGCCTAGATCCTAAAGTTTGCAGGAATTAAGCTTAAAGTGTTCAAAAACATCAATAAATCACAAATCAGTGAAGCTATACAGATCCAAGCTTCTAAAGCCCCAAAGAACTTCCACCAAAAACCTTCGAAGACGAAGAACACACGAAGAACACAAAGAACGTGAAGAACAAAGGATTTCTAACAAGCTCATAGCCAGAGATTCCTTGTAATTCTATTTTAGCAATCCTCGATCCATCCCTCAACCAAATTGAAGGATATTTCGTGTTCAAGTCAAAATCACATTACCACATATCCAATCAATAAGTCTTGCAAGGAGATTGAATCAAAGGATCATTCTTTTGTAATTTCAGAGAATTGTACCACACAATCATCAATACAAATTCGCATTTGTGAAACTATTTTACTTGTTTGATTTATTTTGAACTAGAAATTTAGTCGCCCTACAAACCTCACTTGGACACCTCCATAGGCACCATATTACATGATCAACGTTAATGGTGTTGTCTTTGCCCAACTTAATGCATCAGGAGTGGGAGTGGTTATTAGGGATTCAGCTGGAAGAGTTGAAGCAGCCTTGAGTAAAAATCTAAGTGTGCCCTTGGGACCTCTAGAAATGCAAGCCATGACTTTGGCAGAAGGAGTTCGTTTTGCATGGGAAGGGAGTATCTGTGACGCAGTGTTTCAGAGAGACTCAAAAGTAGTCTCATAAGTTGTTTTAGGCAATACGACTCCACAAATAACTATTGCCAATGTTATTTTGGGAATTCAATAGCAATTACAGGTGTTTCGAACGTACAAGTTTCACATGTAAAGCGACAAGGAAATCTACTCATATCTTGGCTCAGTATACCAATGGTATTGATAGTTATGTAGCCTAGATAGAGAAAAACCCGTCTATGATTGAGTCCTCATTGGCTCAAGATGTAATGGGTTTCTCTTCTTCTTAATAAAAGTGCTATCATTTTATAATAAAAAAAATTACTTAATAGATAAAACTCTCTTTTTATTTATTTATTTTTTTTAACAAAACAAGGATATCAATACTATTTTTTTTATTTGATTATTCTCTTATGTGTATGCAATCATTCTGTCTTGCACACACTAGGTTATTATATGGAGGAATTCCTTTGAGGTGGCTCCAAGATGCTAGCAATAGGTTTCAAAATTAAGATATTATGGATATTATGAGATCTTAAGATCCACTAAGCTAACTTTTTAGGGTTTAATAAATAAACTTTAAAAGACCAACAATGTCAAAAATATTTTGTGCCCACATACATAATTTAGTTATTGCTTTTCTTTGTACTTGTATGTTAAATGATGTTTGACGAAGTGTGTCTAGAGTATATAAACTTTGTTGCTTTTTTAAGTTCAAGTTCAAAATTAATCCAAAGAGTCTTGTAGTTTAATTGGCATTTTCCCAAATACAAAGTACTTAGGGATCTAACGGGAAAAGCATTTAAGTTGCAGGGTTAACAATATATTGTAACTATCTAAAAAAATTCAAAATTAAACATGCAAGCTGCATTTTTTGAACTATTTTCAAGTTTTGAACTTGGGCCAAACCTTGCTTTAGCCCTTTTTTTGAAATATTTGGGAGTTCAAGATTAGTTGGGCTTTGGTGAGTCATGTATTGCCAATCCGTTGGCTTGATATTGAACATTGGATGCCATCCATGCAATTTGTAAAGAGTTAGGGGTGTAAATGGGTTAGGTTAGAGGTTTTTTTAACCCAACCTGACATAATAAATTTCTAACCCAACCCAACCTTGGATTAGATTGGGTTGGGTTTTTATGTTAGCCATACATATTTCATACCTTGTAACAAATTAGATTTTCATAAACCATTAAGCACTTTTCAAAATAAATTATTACAATTCACCTATATATTATATTTAATTTATATTCTAAATTTCCAAAGTCATCAAAACCAATAATTCTCAAAATACCAAAATTAATCATTGTAAATATTTATTTATGGATAATAAAGTAAACTTATATATGGTGAGTCAAGTTGGATCAGATGGTTTGAAAAAATTATCAACTCAAACCTGACCTAATTTGAGACACAAAATAGAATTTAAACCCATCGCAACCCAAAGTGTTGGGTTGGGTTGTTTTCAATGAGTTGTTGGGATGGATGTACACTCCTAAATTATTACCTGTTGTACTATATAAATTTTATAAATTAATTTGTTACTAATAAAATTGTTGTACCAACAATTACATGCTACATCAATTTTTAATATATATATATATATATATATATATAAAATTGGAATTAGCTTTAGGAACCCAGTTTATTAAAATGACAATTTTTTTTTTTTTGGAAATAACATCACTTAAAAAAATTACAAAAGATTTAGTGTTACTATATTTATTATTTGGAAAATTGTTTTGCTAAGTGGCATTGGGTATAGCCATGATATTGAATGCCTCGAATAGACCACAACCTTTTGTCAACATTTTGATGTGACTAACTTTATAGGGTTGCTTATCAGTTTTATATAAATTCACTACTTTTTTTCAATCATCCACATACAGTCAACTAGTCAGATTATGTTCACAAATTTCTAATATATTTAGGCAAAATTTGTTGTACACACCTTTCCAAAAAAGTAACTAAAATCTCACGATTGAGAAATGTTAGGATTAAATTCACCCAACTTTTATCCCAACTTGCTACATCGCAAGTTGTGAGTGATTGAAATGTGGACCTATATAGACCCACTACTCACAACTCGAAGCAAAAATTATATAATTTTTTATGGTACTAGTGTTTTTCCTCACTATGTTAAAAATAATAAATGCTACACACAGGCTAATAATTGTATTTTAGTTGCTTCTTGGCTAATAAACACTACTCATAGATTTAGGGAGCAGTTTTCTCAATATATATATATATATATGTGTATATATATATATATATATATATATCGCATGCACATAGGACACTGTTTGGCTGGTGAGAAAAATGAGGGGAAGTTCCTATTTTTGATGGTCACTGACAGAAATGAGAAAATTTTGGCACAAAATCAGCAATGCAGTTTTAATGTCTGATTTTAGGAACAAGTGATAACTGAAGAGGACCAGACAGACATGCCACCACATGGTCAGTCCATTCCCTTGGGACGACAGTGAAGGAAGAACGAGAAAGTGGCGAGAAAATAATAGAAGTTGGTGATAATGGGGTTTTGGGGAACATGATCATTTTTTGTTTTGGGAATCAGGAACATGATCTATTTTGTTGGTCTTAGGCTCTTAGGTTTGACCATAAACCTTCTCAAAAAAAAAAAGCTTTGACCGTAAAAATTGTTGTGCAACAAATAACAATGTATGTAGCGTGTGATAAGAGTTATATATATCCATATAAATAAGGCTGGTGAAAACAAATATCTTTTATTTGTCTCTAAAAAAAAAAAAAAAACAAATATCTTTTACGACTTTTTTCACGATTATTATTGAGAGATTACAATTTTTTATCATACATGATATAAATTTTAAAAAATAAATAAATAAATAAATAAATAAAAACTAAGTTAACCACGGTTACTAAGGGTTCAGTTTAAAAAAGAAAAAATAAATAAATAACACTGCTATGTTTGTTCTGCATAGGTTAACTGATAAAGTCCATTATTTGTACAAGAGGATTGAGGTTCAAACTTCTCTTACGCCAAAAACTGAAGGTTTCTTGATCTAATGATAAAGAATAATTATTAAAGAGTGAAACATAAAAGATAAAAATAAAAATAAAAATAAAACTTAAACACAATATTTTAAGTTCTAATGAGGCTTAGCTATGTGATTGTATTTATCAACAAAGTCGAAAGGTTAAATTAATTGTGATTAAAGAAAGGTAAAGTTGCTTGGGCTGCATTAATTAATAAAGTCACATGGTTGAATTTAATTGGGAACATAAGGGAGATAATGCCAATGTTATGAGATCCATTTCCTCCATTAGAGGGGAAAGGTCTAGGTTGGGCCTTGTTATTGAGGATATCCAATGTCTCATTCATGGTTTGAGTTCGGGCTCTATTAGTTGTGTCAAGCGGGTACAAATTCAATCACCCACTCTCTAGCTTGTTTTGCTAGGAATGTAGCTGAGGATATTGTCTGAATGGAAGACTCTCCTCCACCAGCCATGGAAGCTTTGTACTATGATTCCTTATTATTTCAATAAATGAAAGTCTATCACATTTCAAAAAAAGAAAAAAGAAAAAAAGAAATGTATGTAAGCTTTACCTTAATAAAAATGGTTTCAATAATTGGCTGGTGAGTACGGGTGGAGTTGAGAATTTTTATCTGGGGGTCAGACTTCTGATATTGATGTGAAAAGAATTTCAAAACATACACACACATATACACGTATGTATGAAAAGGATAAATATTTTAATTTTCTAATATTAAAGTAATTACTATAATAATTTTCTTATATATAAAATAAAATTTTAAGATAATTTATCATTTTTATAAACTTAAATAAGTACACACAAGTTCAAACAACCCACTCGTTGCCATTTCTAATATCATCTCGAGGATTTGTCATAAATTACAATGCTTAGAACTTTAAGCTCTCGCATGTAAGGAGACAAAGAAACAAATCAACACATATTTTGGCTTAGTATGCCAAAGGAATTTCTAGTTTTGTATCATGGTTAGTGGAAAAATCCTTCCATGATTGAGCCATATATGACTAAAGACGTATTAAATTTTTCTTCTTCTAAATAATATAACACTCTTCCCATTAAAAAAAATTTGTATAAACAAGTTGCCTAGTTTGTTATAGATATGTACCAAAAAGCCATTATTGTACTGTAATTTAAAAGAAAAATTTTGTTTTTTTTTCAAGTATCATTTGTAACTTTAAATATCTCATGTTTAATTATTTCTTTAAGCATTATACTGAATTTAACATTTTGAGTCTCAATCAAACATTTATAAACAAAAAAACAAAAACAAAAACCTTATTTCCAAATAAAAAATATTTATTCAATTTTATTAATTAATATTCCCAATAAATATAACTTTTTTATTCATAAGTCAAAGCAAATAAAATAAAATTCTATTGGACCTAATCGAATTCTAAAGGCACGAATGATTTATAGTTAAAAGCAGTAAGAGGAAATTGTTATTATTAAAAACTCTCTATTTAGACTCAACAAGCAAGGTAAGATATGAAACTACTCAAAAGTAGAAACACTATTTTAGCAATATTCTTTTTTGCATTGGACACGATACAATTCAAACACCTATTTAAAACACATATCCGCATTGTATTATGTCTAGTACAAAAATGTATTTTAGGTGGGGTAATTTTGTTTTTGGATATTTAAAAAGTATTTTGGAAAATATATATATATATATATATATATATATAAAATTGTGGTTTCCACCCTTGCTGGTGATTTTTTTTTTTTTTTTTTGAGAAATCTTACCGATGAGAAATGATATTAAATAAATCATAACTACCTCCATAGTTATATAAAAAATTATGTAACTTTTTGTATCTCTAGCGCTATTTATTATATGTTCTCATTAAATACAATTACACGAAATAATCCCCACCCCCAAAGTATTTGGAGGTCTTGGGGAGAAAGGGTTCAAGCTTATTGGAACTATTGACCTCATCACATGGGAATAAGTTTCAAGTAAATCTATATTATATAGTTATTTTAATTGTTTGGATAATTTAATTGGTTAAATTACTAATCTAGTCCTTCAACTATTATATAAAATTCAATTTGATCTAATAACTATTAATTATATTAATTAGTCTTCCAACTTTTAAAATCAAGTCAATATGTCATTGATTCTTATATTATTATTATTATTATTATTATTATTATTATTATTATAAATTAAAATTCAATGTTATCATCTTTTGAGTCTCTATCTATTTAATTGAATGGAATTAATAATTGAAATAACTAGTGTCATGAGCACAACATTTTTATAGTAAAACCTAGTTGGAAAGTTTTTACTAGTTCTCATCTAGACAAGTTAGCCACTCAACCAACAAGTTTGAAAGTTTTGTCAAAATAACAAAAAGCTAAAAAATCAATCACAACTTTCCTATAAGCATAACTTATTTCACAAAGTACTTAGATGGTAAATTATGATTGGTGAATAATTATTTTCACATGAACTTACAACTAACACATCTTTTATTTTCAATCACTCATAACTTAATGTATATATTAGTTAGTTGTGAAAATTTTGAGGTGTAAATTATGTCCTTAATCTCATTCAATCAAAAGAGGATAGACATGTTTCTTAAATCACTGAGGAGTAGGGTTAGTTTGGGAGAGGTAGTTGATGATAGAGATGAGGATTTAGGAGTTAGTAGTCTAGATATAGAAAGGTAAAATGAGAGCGGAAAAAAAACCATGGTTTCAACTAGATGAAGTTGATATGTCTATGGTAACAACAATAGTATAGGATCAAAAAATAAACATTTGTTGGAAGATAACATCTTGGGGAGCCTTCAGTCCAATAATTAAAAAAAAAAAAAAAACAACAACAACAACATCATGGGGAGACTCAAATTGAGGGGTTTATATAACATATAGGGGCATTATTTGACCCAAAAGTTTAATCTTATGAATTTGGGCCTAACTATGTTATATTAATTATTCACTCTTCTAGTTACTATTAATGTAAGACTTTACTCATACATATATTCCAATACATATATTCCTAGCAAACTCCCTCAAGTGTCAAAAAGTGTTAAGGAAAAAAAAATTCAAATTCAATATGACCCATGGGCTCATCATCCTCTTAAAAAAAAATAAAAAAATAAAAACTTTTCGGTTCATCAACTAATCACTGCCAGTATGCTACTTTGGTATGCACCAAAAATAGCATCCATTTTTTTTTTTTTATTGATGAATAGTAATTTATTCAAAAGTAACAGTAATATAATCACACCTAAAAAAAAAAAAAAAAAAAAAGCACACCAAACAATGACTTCGAAAGAAGTCTACACACAAGAAGCCTCCCATATAATGATCTTCATAATGCTTTCCTCAAACCGACAACATTCCTCTTATCCCACCAAATGTGCCCATACCAACCTGCAGAACATAGCTTTCAAGCCGTCGTTGTCGTTGCCTTTGTACTCATCTCACTATTAGACCGGATTGTGCTACAACTCTTCTTCAATTCTTCCTTGCTCTGTTTAAGAATGGAACTAGAAACCAGCAGTGAAAAACTGCTTTTTAGTATATGCAGTAAAGAAAAAATATAGCTACCAAAGAAGCACCAACAAATAATAACGGCTATATTAATTCCCATAGGCTTAGAGTGTGGCACCATCACAGTGTAGGTGCCTAAAATGAAAGCTAGCAGCATTGCAAAAGTAGAATAGCTTGTTGAATCAAGGGCCCGCGCTACAAATATTTTGTGATGAATGATGTCCAAAATAATTTTTTGAAGCGGTATAGTGGGGGAATACTGAGGCAAGGGAAAGACCAAAAGCGGCACTATTAGCTATTCAGAAAAATGTGGAAAGCTTTTTTTTTTTGCTTAATACTGCTGAGCCCTCATCCCAACCACCTTGGCTTTTGTATCCACCAGGCACAGTGAAAGCTGCCGTGAATGAAACTGTTGCGATGAGTGTGGCTACCACCAATCTGCTGTCACTCTTTTGCTTCATAATTGGAGTCGGACATTCCCTTGTCTGCCAATTCTACTTTCTTTACAGGATCTGATCGATGATTCGGGCATCCTGTTGTCTGCTTTTTTTCTTTCTTTTAGAATCCCATTAGACTTGGTCGAGCGCCTTCCGTCCATAATGCCCCCTTGACATAGGCGGAGCTAGGTGGCGTGATGGGGAATTATACACAATGACCATAATTTTTTTTTTTGGTGTTTAAAATAACTTTATACATGTACGTAATTTGAAATTTATCAGAGGAGAATGGGGAATTTGTAAAGACCACAAGCTGATAAATGGGCCAGCTGGTAGATTTTTTTTTGGTATGAAAAATTCTTACAAACACGTGCACACAAATTATACATAGGCGTTTGATTCGTCGTGATATTATATTACACCGGAATATTATAATCTTGCATTAATATAACCTCAATACAATAATACAACGTTACATTGTTTAGGAATGTGATGAGATTAAGGTGATGGACTGGACCGGCCAGTCGGATTGGGTTACTCGTGAACTGGTCACAAATCCAGGACCTATGCCTTATTTAAGAATCAAGTCCAGCATCATGACCAACGCACCACACATGTTGCTTGTGAACAACTATGAAGTGTATTATATTCATTATAGATTTATGTCAGTTTTAATTTTTCAACTTATTCTATCACATGTCTCTCAATTTATTAAATATTACTAAATTTATTTCCTTTGATTTATTCAATTTTGATTAAAGAATAATGCGTTTACATGTGAATTTACTAAAATAATCAAAAGTAATTTTTTTTATTTAATCAAAATAATTTAGACTTGTAGGATTGTTATGAAATATTTTTTTAATGCTTAGTTATGTTGTACTATTTTATATTAACCTTATAATATCAATAAATTTTATTTTAAATTATGTTTCAATTATTTTTAGATATTTTTAGTCAATTTTGCTACTATTTATATATTTAAAATACATTTATTTGTATTTTAATTCATTATTAAATTAATTATGACATTATCACGGTTCGACCTCGGTTGAACCTCGGTCCAACCTTAAAAACCTTGAACCTCTCCCTTTTCCGATTCTTTGAATGGTCCGAGTCTGAAAACCATGCAAAAACTTTAATGTCACATAATCGTAATGTGCATCATATTAAAAGCATATCACAACGAACCAAATGCCCCCAAATATGTGACTATGTGACTACACATTCCAGATTTTAAGAAAGAGCAAATATATAATACTTGCACACACAAAAATTAATTTAACATTGTTCTAAAACTAATTTTTCTGTTAGGTTCTAAGACTTTAGAAACATATGTATTAAAACTTTAATATGTATTATGTTGGCAAACCATGATCAAAACATAGAGTTTAGGTTTAAGCTTGCTCAAAGTGTGATTTAATGTAAAATTGGAATTGAGTGATTGCAGGATTTATTGGACAAAATCTACAAGGCTCGATCGATTAAAAATTAAACTCTATCGTTCGAAACTCGTGCAGATTTAATTTTCTGCAGAAATTCCAATTCAGTCTAAGCCCATATGACATGTAGGGTTAAGTGTTTTACTTCAAGTATAAAAAATAAATAAATAAATAAATAAAATAAAAACCCTAACTACGTTTTAGAGGTCTTTTAGAGAGTTGTGTGTTGAATCTTTTATGAGATCTAGAGGTATTTATCTTCATACACACACATAGGATTATCAAGATCAAGATTCGCTTTAAGAACTTGATGATCTCTTCAGTTGCTGCATAAAGAACTTTAAAAAAGATCTGAAACCTTTGAGTGGAGTCTCAAAGTCACAAGTAGGAGAACTTGTGGTTGTTGCAGATCAAAGAAAGAAGTAATTCGTGGACTCGGAGCTATCACGTGGTCATAGTAGTAAGTTTTCTACTCGAGGTAGCAATAAGATGTTAGTGGTCTAAGTTCTATTGTAAAAACTTCAATTTTTTCATAGTGGATTTGTTTTTACCTTGATAATAACTAGGTTAAATCCTTCCCAGGTTTTTTACCAATTAGTTTTTCCTTGGTCATCGTATCATGGTGTACTTTATATTTTTGCATTATTTGCATGATATGATATTATTGTGTTAACCTAGAACTGAATAAATTATCTAAGTAATCACTTGGCTAAATAATTAGGTTAAACAACTTATGTTAAGGGGGCTAAAAATGTACAAGTGGCATCAGAACAGGTTAGCTTTTGTGTTTAGATCTTTTGATCTAAGAGTTGATCCTGGACCCCTATTGTCATGGATTCTTTAAAGTTCTTTTTGTTAAAAATCCAACTTTTCTATTTTTGGATCATATGTCTTGTTGCATGTGTTATGTCTTTCCTTGAGTATCTTGGTTTAATTACATGTGATGATAATTATGTGTGTTACACTGCTTTAACCGTCTTAAAGGCAAGTGATTCTTGTCTTTGGTATTTGGATAGTGGTTATTCCAGGCATATGATAGGAAATAAAGCATTATTTAAGACACGCTTTGAAGGAAAGATTGGGACAGTCACGTTTGGAGATGGGAGCAAATCTGTGATCAGAGGCATTGGAACTATGGACATTCCATGGTTGCCGATATTTGAAGATGTCTGGTATGTTGATAGGCTGAAGGCTAACTTACTTAGCATCAATCAGATTTGTGACAATGGGTTGAATGTTCTCTTTACCATGTATGAATATGAGATACTTGATGGAGGAGGTGACTGCACGTGTATTGGTGTTAGGACTATTGATAACTGTCATGGTATAACACCAAGTATAACCAACAAGTGTTTTAGTGTAAAGATCAATCAAGTAGACCTTTGGCATCAACGGTTGGGACATGCAAGTCACAAGTAATTAGAGAAGATCTCCAAGTGTGAAGCAGTTATTGGTTTGCCCAAGTTTGAAAAGATAGAGAAGAGCATATGTGGACCATGTCAGATGGGTAAACAAGTGAAGTCCAAGCATCCGTTTGTAACTAAAGTTCAAACCTCAAGACCTTTGGAACTGTTGCACATTATCTCATAGATCCTACCAGAGTTCAAAGTTTGGGTGGAAAGAGGTATATTCTAATAGTTGTGGATGATTTTACTAGGTATTCTTGGGTTGTGCTTTTGAGAGATAAGGTCGAGGCTTCTGAAAAGATGATACATCTGTGCAAGAAATTGCAAGTTGAATAAGGTACTGTGATAGCTAGAATTAGAAGTGATCATAAGAGAGAATTTTTTAACACAAAAATGGCTACCTTCTATAATGATCAAGGCACACATCAAGAGTTTTCTTCACCTAAGACACCACAACAGATGGAATAGTGGAGTAGAAGAATAGGGTTATTCAAGAAATGGCTCGTGTCATGCTGAATAACAAGAAGACGCCCAAGACTTTCTGGGGAGAAGTAGTTAACACTGCATGTCATACACTCAACCGAGTGTATTTAAAACCCGAGTCCAAGAAAACTCCATATGAACTCTGGAGAGGAAAGAAGCCTGTTGTAAAATACTTCAGGATATTTGGAAGTGACTGTTACATTCTATGTGTTAGGGAAAACCTAGAAAAGTTTGATGTAAAAAGTGACAAAGGATATTTTCTTGGATACTCTACCACTGGTAGAGCATATAGGGTGTACAATCTAAGAATTAAAACAGTCATGGAATCTTCAAATGTGGTGATCAATGATGAACTATGTCCAGAATCTCATTCAGAAGACACTTCTTCAGTTCAAGAGAAGACTATAGAGGTTGAAGATTCTCTTCCTAAAGAGTATGTTAGGAAGCATAGCGATGAAGAACTACAACTATTGAATGACGTTGTTTCAAAACCATCTATTTCAGAACCATCTACCCCTGTTTATGAAACTCAACAAGAACAAAGTGATCCTAGCTTTTCATTTGAACAAAAAGGGACCTCAATATCTTTGGTCAAAGGTCCATCTACTAGAGTAAAGTTAAATCATCCTGCCACAAACATATTAGGTAGTTTAAATGATAACATGAGATTAAGGTCTAAAGCCTTGAATGTAATTATACACTTATGCTATCTATCCCAATTTGAACCGAAGAAAGTGGATGAAGGACTTCAAGATGTGATTGGATTAATTCTATGCATAAAGAACTTCATCAATTTGTTCGGAATAATGTGTGGAAGCTAATTCCTAGATCGAATGGAGTGAATGTGATAGGAAATAAGTGGATTTTCAAGAACAAGTCAGATGAACATGGAATAGTTATTAGAAATAAATCAAGACTTGTTACTCAAGGATACACACAAGTGGAAGGAATTGACTTTGATGAGACTTTTGCACTGGTAGCAAGAATGGAATCCATTAGGAAATTCTTGGCAATAGCAAGTCATTTGAATTTCAAGTTGTATCAAATGGATGTTAAGAGTATATTCTTGAATGGGTCGTTGCAAGAAGAGGTGTATGTTGAATAATCAAAAGGTTTTGTTGATTCTCACAGACCGAATGATGTCTACAAGTTGAAGAGAGCACTTTATGGGTTGAAATAAGCTCCTAGGGCATGGTATGATAGGTTAACTGCCTATTTCACTGAGCATGGATTCAAAAGAGGATTTGCAAATACTACTCTCTTCATACGAAAGGATAAGAACTATTTTGTAGTAGCTCAAATTTATGTTGATGATATTGTTTTTTGTGCTACTAATGATTCTCTTACTAAATCTTTTGCAGATGAAATGAAGAAAATGTTTGAATTGAGTATGGTCGATGAACTAACTTATTTCTTGGAATTGCAGGTGAAGCAAACGGATTCTGGAATTTACATCAACCATGAACTGACTTATTTCTTGGGATTGTAGGTGAAGCAAACGGATTTTGGAATTTACATCAACCAAGCAACGTGTGTTAGAAACCTTGTTAAGAGATTTGGACTCAAAAAGGCTACACATGCTTAAACACCAATGGCTGCAAATGCAAAGCTAACCAATGATCTTTCAAGTGACTCTGTTGATGTTACATTATATAGAGGCATGATTGGTTGTCTTTTGTATTTAGTTGCTAGTCATCCAGATATTGCTTTCAGTGTTGGTGTATGCTTTAGGTTTCAATCTAATCCTAAAGTTTCACATTTGAATGCTGTTAAAAGATTAATAAAATATGTTAGTGGAACTTGTGATTATGGTTTATTCTATAGCAAAGAGTCAAATATGTCTCTAGTTGGATACTCAAATGCAAATTGAGCCGGCAATACCAATGAAAAAGCACCACTGGTGGGTGTTTTTATGTAGAGGCCAATCTAGTTGCTTGGATGAGTAAAAAGAAAAATTTTGTCTCAATTTCA
The DNA here is from genome assembly GCA_028566155.1 of Quercus phellos. Lineage (NCBI taxonomy): Eukaryota > Viridiplantae > Streptophyta > Magnoliopsida > Fagales > Fagaceae > Quercus > Quercus phellos. The sequence continues at coordinate 13,487 of JAOWBE010138512.1, forward strand.
ATTGCAGAAGTAGAATATATTGCTGCTAGAAGTTGTTGTTCATAGCTTCTTTGGATGAAAAAGCTCTCAGGTGATTATGGGATATCACAGGACACCATGGTTATCCATTGTGATAATTCTTGTGCTATCAATATCTCTAAGAATTTTGTCCAACATTCTAAGACTAAGCACATAGAAATCAAATATCATTTTATTAGGGATCTGGTTGAAAGAAAGATTGTGGTTTTAGAATATATCCCTACTGAACGTTAGAATGCTAACATCTTCACAAAACCTCTTGATAGAAGTAAGTTTGAGACACTTCATCAAGTGATTGGTGTAATTCTTTGTCCCTAGTCACCCTTGGCTCTTTTGGTCCTTGTGCTTCATCTTAAAATCCTTTGTGAACATTCTTTTCTTAAAGTTTTGTTTCTTTTTGTTTTTAGGATTTGCATTGCATTACATTCATGCGTTCCATATTAGGTTGCTCTTGTTTGTTTATTTAAAAAAAAAAAAGAAACAAAAAAATAAAATAAAATAAAAAATTGGAAAGAGGGATATGGAAGGATGTGTTTTGTATTACATATCTTGGATTTGTAGTTAAGGTTGGCCATATTATTTTTACATAACATGTTTGTGTACCTTGTTTAGCTTGGATGAGTTTATATTTTTCTGCATTTTGCTAGTTTTAGCTATGTAGTGCACGTTGTGTGGGAGTTGTTTATAGTTTTTTGATCACATGATCTTGATTTTGAAGTCACATGCTTTTTATCGTAAGGACTAAAAAATTCTAAGAGAAATGCATAAATAACCATCTCACCTCTATTTACTAGCCAATCATGAACACCTTAATGCATATCATAAGATTTTGTGCTCGAGAAAGTGTAGCACATGCACAAAAAGAAAATAAGGTGTAGCCTTGGAATAAAAAAGAATAATAAAAAAAGGCAAAGAAATAAAAATGGTGTGTACATTATAAGGCTAAAAAAAAAAAAAAATACATGATTGCAAGCCTGTTTTCTGGGAGATGTGGGAGTTATAGGATGTAACTCTTTAGGTGATAGTCACGTTCAAACTTATATGATGAATAATGTAGAAATTGTGATTGATTACTATCTACATATCACCTTACATGTATCTCATGCTGTTACTAGTTGCACACACTACACAAATTATTCTTTGCTAAACTTAGTACATGAAATTGTGTGTGAATTTGGTTTGGCCATCTAAGATTATATATTCTTTGATTTTGATACAAAATATGTTCATTGATTGAATTTTGGGGACAAAATGTGTCATAATCTGGTTTTGGAAGATCTAGGTTGAATTCAAGTATTTTTGAAAAACATTTAAACACATACTCATGCATTCCATGCATGAAATAAGTTGGTTTGAGTGTTTTCTACATAAAAACTCCTGCTGTTTTTCAAAAATTCAATTTTTCCATATTTTAGATTGATATAGTTTGTTCTTCGACCGATCGAAAATGCCTTAATTTTTAAAGCTTGAATCTGCCTGGTTCGATTGATGCTTGATCAATCGAACCCAATTTTCGACTAATCGAAATTTATAAAATTTTAAAGGAAAGCTTTTGTTTGGCTCGATTGGTACCCGATCGGTACTCGACCGATTGAATTTCGAAAGAAAAGAACAAAAAGGTTCCTTTTCCTCACATGTTTTTCAATTTTTTAAAAACTTTTATTTCTCCTTTTGTCTTCCTATGCCTCGACCAATCCGAAACTCAAGCTTTTTGTCATTTTCTTCCACCAATCTTCAAGGGTTTTTGTCCTCAAGCATTAGTAAGACCTTATACCCTTTCTTTTTCAAATTATTTACATGTTTCATGCATTTTCATGCATTTTTCTTTGAAAATTTTGAACAAAAGGAAACTGGGATTATTGATTTTTCAGTTGTTTTTAACCCTATTTGTTCTTAGATGTTATAAATAGATTTCCCATGCATTCATTTGATCAATTTGGTGTTTTGAGAACAATTGGAAATTCTAGGGTTTGGTATATTGAGAAAATTGAGGATTTTGTTCAATTGGGCTTAAATTGATGAAATTGGCTTGTGAAATTGATAAATTAAGTCATTATATGATGTTTCCTAACTAGTGTAATGGTTAATTGATCAATTTGATTTGGTTTTGAAATTAGGTTTTTCAAAATTTAGGTTTTTGGACTAAAACTCTTTGTTCAAGTCAATTGTTGGTAATGATGAGAAATTGAACAAAATTTTATGCATTAGAGCATGCATCATATATGCATTCATTACATGCATCATATAGATTGTTATTTGTTGATAAATTTTATGCTCTTAACCCTCTCTGTAGTCTGCCCTTGGTCTTTTTTTTTTTTTTTTTCTTCTACTCTTAAAATCATGGTTAGGAAGACTAGAGCAAAGAAAACCTCTACCCCATCCTCTTTTGATTTCTAGAGTGATAGGTTTAGGTTTAGGAAAAACCAAGAAGCTTATGAGAAGCTAATTGTGTTTAGACCTGTTTGGGCTAAGCGTAAGGTTATCGTAAATGAGGTAGATCCCGAGATCCATAGGAACTTTAAGTGTAGAGGTTGGTTACCACTCTTAGATGTTGAACATCCCCCTCTGGCTGCTTTGATTAGAGAGTTCTATTCGAACCTCTCTGTCCACTCCAATGTTTCCAACATTCAATTTGTGAAGAGTTGGATAAGAGGTGAAGAGTATGTCATTACCCCTGAGGTAGTGGCATCTGCTCTTGGTGTACCTTTGGTATAGCAGCCTGTGTATCCTTACATAGAGTCTCCTCATCTCGATGATATTATGTCCCTCATCACCGGTACTACCATTAGTTGGGGTACTGATTCTAGGGTTACCTTTCATGAGATTACTGAGCTCAATTACTTGTTTTTTAGGATACCCTATCATAATATTTGGCCCATTTCTCAAGTTCACATCATTCCTATTGAGAGATGTATGTTCTTATACACTCTCATCATTGATGCTCCTATTAGTTTCTCTACCCTTTTTATTAGTTCACTTGTTGAGGTTTATAGGAGTAGTGCAAAATCCCATGGTTTGTTTTTCCTAGTTTTCATCCATAATATTTTGTTAGATTTAGGTTTAGATGACTTCCCCACATCTGAGCCTATGCATATCATTGCTCCCATAGGTGCCACCTTCCTTAGGCAAAGGGCTGCTCAATTGAAAGCAAGCTTTAAACACCCTCCTGTCGAGTCTTCTACAGGTGATGCATCTCGGGCTCCTCCTGGTGAGGCTTATGTGGACGCCACTGCTATCGTGGATCCTCTACCATCTACATCTAACGACTCTTCCTTGCATGCTATGTTGGATACGGTACTCACGATTCAAGCAATGCATGGACAACTCTTATTGGATGTGCTCAATGAGGTTGTGGCCTTGTGAGTAGATTTGGTGGTTGCTAGAGGTTCTACTCCATCGGCTCCACCCTCTAATGAGTCATGATTGCCCTTTGGCAATACGTCACAAAAAGGGGAGAACATAGAGATAGGGGGAGATATTTTTGGAGACATTTTTGGTGATATAGATTGTATCTAGGAGACACATGATGTTTTGATGTATTTATTTTACTTATGGGTTGTATATGTTAAGAGGAGACATTATGTGTTTATTGTTTTTATACTTTTATATTTCATGTTTCACATATGGTACATTGATTTTGATTTATTTTATGAGGTTATTCATGGTATATGTCTTTCATTTTATGTTTTGTGAATTCAAGAAGTTTTTTTTTTTTTTTTTTTACTTGTATTTTCCATACATGCATTTATGTGTTTGTTTAGTGTTTCAGAAATTTACAACTTAATTCAATCGTGGCTACTGTCTACTTTTGCAACTGATAGATAATGGTTAGGTTGACTTGTAATTAGGGCTTTTTAATTGATTGGGCTATTTTACTTTGAGCATTTTACTTTTTGTAATGTATTTTGTCACAGATTGCCAAAGGGGGAGTTTGTCAGGTTCTAAGACTTTAGAAACAAATGTATTAGAACTTCAATATGTATTATGTTGGCAAACCATAATCGAAACATAGAGTCTAGGTTTAGGCTTGCTCAAAGTGTGATTTAATGTAAAATTGGAATCGAGGGAATGTAGGATTTATTGGACAAAATCTTCAAGGCTCAATCAATCGAAAATTAGACTCGATCGATCGAAACTCGTGCAGATTTAATTTTCTTCAGAAATTTCAATTCAACCCAAGCCCATATGACGTGTAACATTAAGTGTTTTACTTCAAGTATAAAAAGAAAAACCCTAGTTACGTTTTGGAGGTCTTTTGGAGAGTTGTGTGTTAAATCTTCTATAAGATCTGGAGGTGTTTACCTTTATACAAACACATAGAGTTGTCAAGATCAAGATTCACTTTAAGAACTTGATGATCTCTTCAGTTGCTTCATAAAGAAATTTAAAGAAGATCTGAAAACTTTAAGTGGAGTCTCAAAGTCACAAGTAGGAGAACTTGTGGTTGCTGTAGAACAAAGAAAGAAGTAATCTGTGGACTCGGAGCTGTCACATGGTCATGATAGTAAGTTTTCTACTCGAGGTAGCAATAGAATGTTAGTGGTCTAAGTTTTATTGTAAAAACTTCAATTCTTTCATAGTGGATCTGTTTTTACCTTAAGGATGGCTAGGTTAAATCCTCCCAAGGTTTTTTACCGATTAGGTTTTCTTGGGTCATCATATCGTGGTGTGCTTTATATTTTCGCATTATTTGCATGATATGATATTAATGTTTAACCTAGAATTGAATAATTTATCTAAGTAATCGCTTAGCTAAATAACTAGGTTAAACAACTTGTGTTAAGGGGTCTAAAAACATACATTTTCAACAAGAAAGCATTTGTAGGCCGTCTTATAACTTCTTCTGTTAGCCTTTATTTATTTATTTATTTTTTAAAATAGTTCCATTAGGTCTTCCTTAAATGAAAAGGGATTCACTACGGTTGAAAAGTGCATCTAGTTCTTTCTTAATATCTATTATATTGGATCTATATGCCGCTAATTCCATCTAGATTCATTTAAGACTTGGAATTTGAATCCCATTTCATTTCTTCAATCATTGATAAGAACTAATAAATGACTCAATATTTTGTTCAAATGAATCATTTTTACTTAAGGTTTATACTATACTTATTTTTTAAGTATAAAAAGTAGTAGTCACGAGTCACCTAAACCCTAAACCCACGTAGTGTTATAATTATAAGAAGTGTTATTTTATTTGTGAATTATAGGATAAGAGTAGGGTAAATGAAGAGAAGAAACACATTAGGAGTGTATGATCGTAAAGTACCTATTAAGTTAAAGGAAAAATTGTATAAGAGTGATATACAAGCAATGCTTTTTGGCATTAAATGTTGAGCTATTAAGAAGTAGCATATACGTAAAAGGAGTGTAGCTTAAATGAGAATATTAAGATGGATAAGTGGAAATACACAGAAAGATACAAATTCAAAATGAGGAAATTTTCCTAAAGATAGAGGTTGCCCCTATTGATGAAAAAATGAGGGAGAGTTGTTTAAGATGGTTCAACCATGTTCAAAGGAGAGAGACTACTGCACTAGTAAGAAGGAATGAGCTTATTTTGTTGGTGTGGGTGTGTGTTTTAAACATTGTCTATTGTTGTGAGTCCCACATTGGTTTGGAGTGAGTTTCCTATTGTGTTTATAAGCCACTAGTCACCTTAGAGGCATTTTAAGATAGTGAACTTAGTGTGGAATTAGTCTTTAACCATATCATACATGTGCACACTACTCCATCTCCTCTTGATTGTGAGAGGTCCTGAGGTTTCAATGGCCTATTTAATAAACCTCAGTGAGTGGAAAGAGAACCAGTCGCACTAAGTTTTGCTATGAGATCGTTGTAAACTTCTTCTTTTTCTTGCTAATTACTTGGGTTATTGTCTTTTGAATCAAAACTTGTAATTATTCACTGCTGTATTTCCAACATATCTAAGTTAAGGGAACAAATAAATGTAGAGGAGTGTTAGGACATATGTGGTTCACATGTTAAGAACATATGTCATTCTTTATTGTAATTGGCTAATCCTTTGACAAAACG
>JAOWBE010138516.1:0-19536 GCA_028566155.1 Quercus phellos
GTCAGCACTATGAGTTTCTTGGATGCTTGTTTGGTTCCTGCTTGGGAAGGGTACTTGTCTTAGGATGGGCAAGCTAGCCTTAAGGGCCTTTGGTTTGATTTTAGGGTATTGTTACGATTTATGGAGATAAGTGTTGTACGGCCCCATAATACCCAAGCCCATTGGGGCCTTAGAACATGGGTCAACAATATGGCCCAAGGCCTCGACTTTTACCTGGCCCAAGATCCCAGTCCAAACCCGTAAAAGTTACGAGTCCATACTCAGAGTTATTCAAGAAGCCCAAGGACCAGACAACTGATGCTAGCTCACATTTGGCCTTTTCGTGTTGTCCTTGTCTAGTAAGTCGTCACCGAGCAAAATTTCAGTCGTTCAGTCTCATCGCTACTTGTGTGCCCGGCAATGCCTTGGGGGATATCGCTGCCGAGCATATCTGCTAAAGTGGGAATCATTTCCAAAACCACTCTCACCTAAAACCCACTTACAATTAACGATATTGGACCCCTTAACGCACTAATTACAAATATAATCATAATCACCCCACTACTAATTGACTATAAATAGGAGAAGGATAGTAGAATTTTGGGGGGGGGGGGAGAAAAGGCTAGAGGAGAGAGAGAGAAAAGTGATCTCATTGAGTCTCTGTGCCGAGAACAGCCCAAGATAGGAAATTCAAGCCCACCATACAAGTAAAGTTGTGAGCCCAAGTTGGGTCCAACCCAAAGGCCCTACTTAGGGGACGCACAATTGGCACCGTTTGTGGGAATCTCCTAAGGACTCACGCAAAGGGAAAATGTCTAAAGGACGTTTGGGAGACCACGCCGAGAGCAGATCTGTTGGGTCCTCTTGGGGGTCCACATGGCGGGAACGAAGGCAAAAAAGACAAAAAGATAGGGAGCGCGAGCGAGAGGAGGAACAATCTAGCCTTGGAGAGGGGTCATATCAAACACTCCGAACGGTATCAGGCGCCACAGGGCATGGACAATTCGAGGAAATAGACCGAGAGGTTGAGCAATTGTGTAGTCTAATGAGAGATTTGGAATTGAAGGCAATAAATAGGTGCCCGAAAAGGAATCAAGATAATCGACAAAGGAGAGATGATAATGAGGGGGGTCACAATGGGGGGGAATCCAGTCAATCCGACTCATGTCAACGACGGGACCGCTCCCGAGAATCGTGCCGACGCAGGACTCGTTCCCATTCTTGAGGATCACTTCGACGCAGGAACCATTCTTGTTCTTGGGAATCACGTCAACGAAGTCACTCTCATTCCCAAGAATCACGCCGCCGAAGAGACCGTTCACATTCGTACGAGTATGTTGATCGAGGTTCAGACTCTCCCGAAGAGCAACAGCCTTGTAATGCTATTATGGATACCATGAGCTGAGCCCTGTGCAGGGCTGCTCGGTCGTCGTTCTCAGAAGAGATTGAGCAAGCCCTAATGCCAAGTACATTCACATGACCACCATTTAACTCCTATGATGGGGAAACGGGCCCGGTAGAGCACGTTAGTCATTATATTCATATGATGTCCCAGCATACACACAAATATGCATTGATGTGTAAGGTATTTCCCTGGAGCCTTAGGCCCACGGTGTTGAGATGATTCAATGGGTTATGGAAGGGCTGTATTCGCAATTTCGCCGAGCTGATTCAGGAGTTTGGTGCTCAGTTTGTGACATGCAGCCGAGTGCCATAACCGGTGGATGCATTACTCTCTATCAAGATGGGGGTTGGCAAGACCCTTCGCAGTTATGCCAGTTAATATTGGGAGCTTTACAACGAAATTGGTGGTGGTAACAAAAAAAATTGCAACAAGCACTTCCAGAATGGGGCTACCCGAGAATTCAGAGCTACGAGAATCACTGACAAAAAGGCCTACCGAGGATATGAGGCAACTCATGAGACGTATTGAGGAATATAAACGGCTAAAATGAGCCAGTGCACAAGATCGTAAATCAGATTACGAATGAACCGTTCTTCAGGTGGCCAAACAAGATGGGGGGGACCCCTCTTGAAGAAACCAAAACTTGTATTGTACTTACCATAGGGATAAGGGGCATACAATCGAGCAATGCCGGGTGTTGAAAGACCATCTGGGGCAGTTAGTGAAAGCAGGACACTTGAAGGAGTTCGTGGTGGAATTCGGGAATTGTGACGCCGGGCAGAGGGCTCAACAAAAAGGGAACCCTCTCCCGCCACCCTTAGGGGTGATTAAAGTCATCCATGCCGCACCGAGAGGTACGAAAGCAACCGGGAGCAGAGTCTTAGCTGTGGCATCCATAGAGGATTGTTCGGAGAACTAGCCACTAGTGAAGAAAATGAAAAGCCGATTGGAGCCCATCGCCTTCGACGATAAGGATCTAGAGGGAATGATCTAGCCGCACGATGATGCGTTAGTGATAACGGCCCAGATAAGCAGCTTCTTGGTGAAGAGGGTAATGGTAGACTAGGGAAGCAGAGCCGATGTAATGTATCCGAACTTATTCAAAGGGCTCGGATTAAAGGATCAGGACTTGACGAAGTATGATACCCCATTAGTCTCTTTAGACGGGAGAGTGGTGATTCCTTAAGGCCAAATTTCCTTTCCCGTAAGTATGGAAGGCAAGGAGGTGATGGTGACGTTCATAGTGGTCAATTTGTTTTCTTCGTACACGGCAATTCTGGGAAGGCCTTGGATTCACGCGATAGGGGCCGTTCCATCCACCTTGCATATGAAGGTCAAGTTTCAAACCAAACAGGGCATTGCAACCGTGAGGGGAAACCAGCAAGTGGCTCGACAATGCCTAGTTAATGCAATATGTTGGAAAGACGAGCAGGCTAAACATAAGGAAATCACCGAGGAGGCACTGTTATAGCAATTACAGAAACCCTGAGGAGAACAAGGGGCCAGCTGTGCCGACGAACTGATTAAGGTTAAGATATTACTAGATATAGACAGGCATTTTCAAATAGGGTTAAGCATGGAGGGCTGTGATAAAATAAATATGTTGCTATTTCTTATACAGAATGTAGATGTATTCGCATGAAGTCCGTATGAGGTGCCTGGGGTGGACCCTGAATTCATTGTTCATAAGCTTAATATGGATCCATCATTCCCTCCTAAGAAGCAAAAGCCGAGGAGATCGGCCAAAGAGCATATTGAGGCTGTAAGGTTGGAAGTACGGAGGCTAAAGAAGGCTGGAGCAATAAGGGAAATCTTTTTCCCAGAATGGCTAGCAAATACTGTGGTAGTGAAGAAAAAGAACGGCAAGTGGAGGGCTTGTGTAGATTTCACAGACTTGAACCGGGCATGTCCAAAAGACCCGTTTCCAATGCTGAAGATCTACCAATTGGTAGATGCCACGTATGTACACCCGAGAATGAGCTTCTTGGATGCCTTTCAAGGGTACCATCAAATCGCCCTAGCACTCGAGGACCAGGAAAAGACAGCATTCATCTTACCGGATGCAAACTACCACTATATCGTGATGCCTTTTATGCTGAAAAATGTTAGGGCCACATACCAACGGATGATGACGAAGATGTTCCAGGATAAAATAGGACACACGGTCGAAGTATACATCGATGACATGGTAGTGAAAAGTAAACAAGAAGGTCGGCATATAGAGGATCTTCAGGGAGCATTTGAGGTACTTTGGACACACAAGTTGCACCTTAATGCTCAGAAGTGTGCTTTCGGTGTAGAAGCTGGTAAGTTCTTGGGTTACCTGATCATTAACCGGGGGATAGAGGTCAACCCCGACCAGATTGAAGCCGTGAAGCGCCTCAAGCTGCCGAGCAATCCGAAAGAAGTACAAATACTGACCGGGATGGTGGCCGCACTTAACCGGTTCATTTCTAAATTTACTAATCATTGCCGACCATTCTATTAGCTTTTGAAGAAGTGGAAGGGGTTTCAGTGGAATGAGAAATGTGACACAGCTTTTCAAAACTTGAAGGATTATTTGATGCAAGCACCCATGTTAACTGCCCCCGAGCCAGGGGAGAATTTATTCATGTACCTCTCAGTGTTTGATCATGCCGTGAGTGCCGTGTTGCTAAGGGACCAAGGACTGCAGCAACCTATGTATTACATCAGCAAGATTTTGGTTGATACCGAGAAGAGATACCTACCCCTAGAGAAGCTGGTGTTAGCCCTAGTACATGCTACCAAGAAGTTGCCGCACTATTTTCAGGCCCATACTGTATTTGTCCTGACTAAGTATCCTTTACAGTTGTTATTGAAGAGATTGGATTTCACGGGTAGAATAGCCAAATGGGAAACTCGGCTAGGTTCTTTTAACATACGATACAGGCTGCGAGGTGCGGTAAAAAGCCAAGTCCTCGCTGATTTCGTTGCTGAGTTCTCTCCTAGAAACAACAAAGGGATGGTTTGCCATGTCGAGAATCGTACATGGAAAGTGTTTGTGGATGGTGCGTCAAGTGCCATGGGGGCTGGTGCCGGGATTGTCATAATTATCCTGGAAGGAATACAATTAGAGCATTCTTTTAGATTGAGGTTTAAAGCCTCCAATAATGAGGCCAAGTACGAGGCCTTTATTGCTGGACTAAGGACTGCTTTCAACATGGGTGCCCATGATGTAGAGGTTTATTCTGATTCACGACTGGTGGTCAACCAAGTGCAGGGTAGCTTCGAAGCACGGGACTTTCAAATGAAAGAGTACTTAAGGGTTGTAAAGCAAGTCATGGGGAAGTTTTGTATGGCGAATGTGACCCAGGTAGTCCGGGGAAAAACTAGACATGCTGACTTTCTAGCTACACTAGCTTCGGCAATGACAAAGGACATTCCCCGGCTAATCAAAGTGGAACTCATAATTGAATCGAGCAGAGGTACCACGACAGATAATGCCACTAGGGTTGACATGACAACAATTACAATAACCGGATCATGTTGGATGGACCTGATTATCGAATTCCTTGTCGAGGATAGGGTCCCAGATGATGAAAGCAAGGTTAACAAGGTCCGTCGAGTAGCCTCACAGTACTGGTTGTTAGCAGATAGGAAGCTTTATCGCAGGTCCTTCGGAGGACCATACCTTTTATGCCTTCACCCCGAGAAAGTAAATGAACTATTGGCCAAACTATATGAAGGAGTGTGTGGTGGCTATGGGGGGGGACGTTCACTAGCACACTGGGCAATGACACAGAGATTTTAGTGGCCAAAGATGCAAAATGATGCTGCCGAATACGTACGAAAATGTGAACAGTGCCAAAAACATGCCCCCTTGATCCACCAGCCAGCAGGACACCTGAATCCAATTAGCAGCCCTTAGCCTTTTGCACAATGGGGGCTGGATATTCTCAGCCCATTTCCCCAAGCAACCGGTAATCGAAGGTTTGTACTAGTGGCTGTTGATTACTTCACCATGTAGGCAGAGGCCAAAGCGTTAGCCTACATTCAGGACGTGGACATCAAGAAATTTGTGTGGAAGAATATAGTCATTAGATTTGGGGTGCTAGACACCCTTATCTCTGACAATGGACTGCAGTTTGACAACAGGGCCTTCCGCGAGTTTTGTCGTGATCTTGGCATCACGAATAGATACTCTACCCTGACATATCCTCAAAGCAACGAGCAAGCTAAGGCCATTAACAAGACAATTTTGAGTGGATTGAAGAGGAGACTGAACGGTGCCAAGGGTAGCTAGGCTGAAGAGCTGCCCAATGTTTAATGGGCATACCAAACGACACCCCGCAGATCCACAGGAGAAACCCCATTTTCCCTAACCTACGGGGCAGAAGTTGTGATACCGGCCAAGGTGAACCTGTGCAGGGCACGAGTTGATGGATTCGACCCCGCCTAAAACAAGCTGATGATGGTGGAGCGCTTAGAACTGCTGGAGGAATACTGAGAAGCGACGATCATATGATTAGCCGAATATCAGCAAAAACTTGCTCGGCATTACAACCTAGATGTCAGGTCAAGAGAGTTTGGAGCTGAAGATTTAGTGCTACGAAGGGCTGTAGCAAATATGCGAGATACTAGTGCTGGGAAATTGGCCCCAACCTGGGAAGGGCCTTATAGGGTTACTTCCATCGTGGGCGCTGGGGCTTACTACCTAGAAGACTTAGACAAAAGGCCATTTCCTCAGCCATCGAACATCCGCAGCTTGAAAAAGTTTTATCACTAATCGATTTTACACAAGGGTGACGATTAAGTGTAGTCTTGTACATGTATTTTGTCAACTAATGTGACGTTTATCAACAAGTGCATTTAAATCTGTCATTGTTAATCAATCTGCCACAGCCAATAGAAATTCAAAAATTAAAGTTAAGGACAGAAACCTGTGCCCGGTCCAATTTTCATTGTCAGACAGGTGGAAATCTTACAACAAAATTAAGGACAGAAACCTGCACCCGGTACAATTTTCATTCTCGGACAAGTGAAAACCTTACAACAAAATTAAGGATAGAAACCTATGCCCGATCCAATTTCCATTCTCAGACAAGTGGAAACCTTACAACAAAATCAAGGATGGAAACCTACGCCTGATCCAATTTTCATTGCCAGACAGGTGGAAACCTTCTAACAAAATTAAGGACAGAAACCTGTGCCCGATCCAATTTTCATTACCGAACAGGTGCAAACCTTACAATAAAATTAAGGACAGTAACCTGTGCTCGGTCCAATTTTCATTGCCGAACAGGTGGAAACCTTACCAAAAAACTAAGGGCAGAGGCTTGTCCCCAGTTAAATTAAACACGATTATTTTCTTAATTATCTCTACAGTTAGCAAACAGATGCCGACGTCGGTTTTAATGAAATTAGGGCGATAACTTCTCGTTATTGTCAGTAGCATTAATTCTAAGTCCCACTAAAAGGAAAGCTAACAACACCCCACTTCAGGAAATAATTATTGCAAAGGAAGACGAAATTCATAAAGTAAAAGGTGCTACTCTTTTTATTAAATAAAGGAAAAGTACATCATATACAAAATGACTTCATATACAAAACGACTTGGGCAGGCCTGTTTTAAAGCTAAATATAAAAGAGAAAGCTCATGGGAATGGTAGATTCACAATCTTGTTTGAGCGGCAATCGAACAAGACTGGATGGTACCAGCGATGAGAAAGAAGGAGAGGTGAGATCATTTGGTGACCGAAAATTGGTCCAATTTTCATTGCCAGACAGGTGGAAACCTTGCTCGGTTGAAAGGTAAGAACATCTTTAGTCTCCGGTCCTTTGCCCTTGCCTTCATCCTTGGCCACCTTGTTCCCCATGCTTTGATCACCATCTACGCCAGGTGCTGGAAAATGCATGAAATTTAAAGAACTTAAGGTCCCTGGAGAACCTAAGGATCTTTGAATGAAGGAGAATGATTCCCCCAGGGTGCCTTTTATAGAAGGCAAAGTCTAGCAGGAGTTGGTTCAAAAGTGTGATAAGTCCCGCTCAATTTCCAAAGAAATCCTCAACCATTAGATCTGCGTCGCCTCGTAAACCGAAAGAATATCGATAAAGTCGCGCCTCGTAGACTGAAACGTCAGGGGTAGAGAAGAAGGATCTCGAGGGGCTATTATTTCGGGGGTGAAAAGCCAGGGGATGAAAAAAATTAAATTCGCTCAGAGCCATTTCGGGGGTGGACCTCGGTGACCTCGGACGTGCAAGGGGCGATAACGGACAGGCGAAAACCTTGATAAAAACTAAGGACGGAAACCTGCTTCTCGGTTCAATCCCAATGGCTGAGCAAGTGAAAACCTTACACTTTAGCCTCAGGACTGAAACCTGCTTCTCGATTCAGTCGCATCACTGGTCAGATTGATCCCTTAGACTAAGCATCTTAAAGTCGGAAGCCTAATTCTCGGTTTAACTCCTATGACCGAGCAGGTGAAAAGCTTATCGTAAATTTCTAAGGACTGAAACTGCTTCTTGGTTCGGTTGCATCACTAGTCAGATTGATCCCTTAGACTAAAGCATCTTAAAGTCGGAATCCTAATTCTTGGTTCAACTCTTATGACCGAGCAGGTGAAAAGCTTATCGTAAATTTCTAAGGATTGAACCTTCTTCTCGGTTAAGTTGCATCATCGAGCAGATTGATCACTTAAACTAAAGCATCTTAAGGTCGGAAAACTAATTCTCGGTTCAACTCTTATGATCGAGCAAGTGAAAAGCTTATTGTAAATTTCTAAGGACTGAACCTACTTCTCGGTTCAGTTGCATTACCGAGCAAATTGATCCCTTAGACTAAAGCATCTTAAGGTTGGAAAACTAATTCTCGGTTCAACACCTATGATCGAACAGGTGAAAAGCTTATTGTAAAATTTCTAAGGACCGAAACCATCTCCCAAGTTCAATTCTAGTCACCGGGCAGGCAGAGACCTTATCCTAGAAGTCTCTAATAGCCGGAACCTGATCCTCGGTTCAATTCGTCTCACCAAGCAAGTGGAAACCCTATTCTGACTCCCAAAGGTCTAAAATCGGCTTCTCGGATCAACCCTTACCGTTGAGCAGGTACAAACCTTGTACTGCTCATATTTTTCAGGCGATCCTCTTTACCTGTCCATCAGGAGCATACACAAAAAATATATAGGGGTACAGCTAGGAGGATAACATGTTACTAGGCATTCATAAAACACGACTAAGGTAACTGCTTGGCAAAAAACCTTAACCAAAATCAAGCATACAAAAACCAATTGTTTTGTCACCAAGACCTGATGACAAGAAGGTAAAACACAGAAATTAAAAGATGTTCAGTCGCTGCAACCCGGCGACATAGGCAAATAAGCTTTGAATAAAAACTACTTAAAGGGCTACTTAAGTAAAGTAAAATTACATAAAATAAGCTGGGTAATCAAACGGTAAGGTCCACAGGCTGTGTCTCGATCGCCATCTCGGAGGGCTGATGCTCGAGGATAGGAGGTTGGTATTAAGCATTTTCACCGAACTGATTGTTAGCAGGAGGGTTGCTGGTAGCTTCTGTCCCGTTCACCTCCACGTAGGCATCAATTTTCTCCACCAACTCCCTCAGACTATCCATTTCCTCCTCATTAATAGGCCCTGTAGGGTTCTGTGTAGCTAGAAGGGAGTCCAGGAAGGGGATTTGGCCAGGATCCCTTAAGTGGGAGTCTTTGGGCACTCCTAAAGCATGCAGGGCAGCCATCCAGCCTTCTTGAAAAGACAATTGTCGGGCTTCCTTGATAACCAGTCCCACACCCTCCTCGGCGTCAGCAAATCCTTCGTAGTACCATTTATTTTCACAAGCTTCCAAAGCAACCCGCAAATTAGCTAGCTCCTCAGTTAGGGCAATGTTCAGGCTCACCGCTTCAGCCAGCATTAGGTTCGTTTCATTTTGCTTCATTATTAGCTCCGCCAATCTTTTTTCTGCAAGCGCTCGAGCTTTCTCCGCGGCAATAGCTCTCTTCTCGACGGCGTTAGTAGCTTTGATTTTATCTTTAGCCGTTTTGGTGGCCGCGTCCCTACCGGCTTTTTTCCCTAACCACCTCCTCAGAAAATTCCTTCAACCGCTTGTTCAGGATATGAGCTAGCTAAGCGGCCTAATTAAACGACGATAACATGCACGGCAATAAAAAAAAATATACGGCAATAATGAGAATATATGAAAATGAAAAATACAAGGAAAAAGATGTTACCTCTATAGTATGCCACTGAAGCCTCCTCCCCATGGATTCCTCCGTCCCATCTACAAAAGCGCTCACGTCTTCGGGTAAAAGGAGACCTTGAGCTAAGCTTTAAGCAATGCGACCCCCTTCTTCCTTCTCCTACACCTGAACACTAGCATTGGCAGGGAGAGGCATACCATCCAGCTCAAAATTAGGCTGCCATGCCGATATTGGTTGGGAGGAAGACACCATGTATGTCTTAACCTGGGCAGGGGGTTCATGGATAGTAACACCCCTGGATGGTTGAGGAGGGGTTCGGGTTTGAGCATCACCCAAGCTGGTAAATGTCTGTTCTGTAGCCCGTGGTCTTTTGCGAGTTCTTGCGGAGGGAGAAGGGTGAGAAGGATAGGCAGGAGGGGTCTGGCCACGCCCCTGAGGTGGTTGCTGCTGCGCGGCCTAACGTGCACCAGGAATAAACTAGCTAACTGACGAAGTCTTACGGGTCACCATTTCTTCACCGTGGGCAGGATGTGTTCTAGAAGAATCGCTGGATTCTACAACTACATGTTCGTCTTCTTGAACAAGAGCTTCTTATTCAGCAGGCTCTTCTTGCTGAATGGCTTTATGGGCGAGTTCTCGGGGACGGCGAGACGCTAGTTCGGCCGATTCGTCCCTTATAGGAGCTAGCTCATCCAAACATATATAACACCGGCAGAGGTCCCGAGCTTCTCCTACTGTAAACTTTGGAGGCAAGAAGTTTGAGTACCGAACATCTATATAGGAAAGCAGGGGGCTATCCACTAAGAAAGCTTGGCTGAAGGATTGCCAAGTAGAATACACTGGGTCAACACCAAGAATGAGATGGGACGCCCGGAGCTGCCCGTCCCAATGAACAAAAATCTCAAACCTGAGTACGAAATTCAGGTGTCGTACATGAACCGTTCTAATATCTTGGGTGAACACTAAACCGTCTGCAATGAAAAAAGGGAACGAGTTAATATTCGGGTAAATAAAATGATTATAAAAGGAAAAGGAGAATAAATTGTAAATTGAAACGAACCCACTTCATGCTGTGAGAGGGGGGGAGGGACATCGCCGGCAAACCATTTGCCGCGCACCCGAACGTATTCCCTGACAAAATTTCTATTAGAGTCCGGTAGGCATGAAATCAGCCGTACCCTAATGTCTCTAACCCTTAAATAGTAATTAGATCTCTTCTTTCCACATAAGCTATACATGTGGTTTATGTCATGCTGGTCCAATTGCAGACCAAACGTTTGGTTTAACCTACTCACACAACTCACTACCCGGTAACAATTGGGGGGAAGTGGGTCAAGACTCAACCCGCAGTATCTAAGGGTGTTAAGCAAGAGAGGGTCTATAGGAAACCTAACCCCACCCTCTAGAATAGACATTAATGGGAAAAAGGCAGTGCCCACCCCTCTATGGAGGATGATTTCACTTTCATGGCAGTATGCCACTTCCACGTCATTAGGGACGCTATAGTTTTGCCTAAAGGTAGCTAAGGATGCCTCGATGTTCAAAAGATAAGCATAACCCATTTTAAGGGCTTAGAATTAGGGGGAACTCAGAGAAATGAAATTAAAACAAGGGAAAAGGGAAGGAGACTTACTTTTGGCTCTAAGGGAGGAGAAGATTCTGGGTTGGCGAACAATTGTGCAAGTGAGTGCTCGGCAGAGAGAAATATCAAGGAAAGAAGAGTGAAAAAGTGAGGAAGAGAGCAAAAATGAGCTATTTATAGAAGCCAGGAAAGAATAAGCATCGACTAATGAGCAATAATGGAGATTAATTAGCAATAATGGGGGAACAAAACCTTACGGATACTATTCGTGAAACAGCAGGCAATGATGGCAGCCGAAATGGGAGGTCAAATGCAACGCACCTTTTGAGAAATGCATTAATTGATCTTTGGAACCGTCCCAAAATGCGCCCGTTGAGTTATATGGGTAACCGCTGCCTTTATAATTCCTTGATTCGTTCCCAAGAGTCGAACACGAATCAAGGGGGGGCTAATGTATGGCCACATAATACCCAAGCCCATTGGGGCCTTAGAACATGGGTCAACAGTAAGGCCTAAGGCCTCGACTTTCACCTAGCCCAAGATCTCAGTCCAAACCTGTAAGAGTTACAAGTCCATACTCAGAGTTATTCAAGAAGCCCAAGGACTGGACAGTCAATGCTAGCTCACATTTGGCCTTTCTATGTTGTCCTTGTTTGGTAGGTCGTTCAGTTTCACCGCCGCTTGTGTGCCCGGCAGTGCCTTAGGGGATATCGCTGCCGAGCATATCTGCTAAAGTGGGAACCATTTCCAAAGCCACTCTCACCTAAAACCCACTTACAATTAACGATATTGGACCCCTCAACACACTAGTTACAAATGTAATCATAATCACTCTACTACTAATTGGCTATAAATAGGAGAAGGAGTGTAGAATTTTTTTTGGAGGGGGGGGGGGAGAAAAGGCTAGAGGAAAGAGAGAGAAAAGTGATCTCATTGAGTCGCTGTGCCAAGAACGACTCAAGATAGGAAATTCAAGCCCACCATACAAGTAAAGTTGTGAGCCCAAGTTTGGTCCAACCCAAAAGCCCTACTTATGGGACGCACAAGTGTGATGGTACTTTGTGAAAGGCCTTGTTATTGATAGGTTTGATCATTGTGTTTCTAGGTTCCGATATTCTAGGTGATGGACCTAGTGACTGGATTAGTTGATTTTGTGGTGCCCAGTTGAGGTAAAATTTGTTAGCCTTCCAAGGTAAGTAGCTTTTTAATGGGATTTTTGAAAAATAAACACGTTGCATAAATGATGTTTTTGGGTTAGACACACTTTTGGAAACTACCTATGAAAATTATATTTTCCTAAAACTATTGTGTCATAACCTTAATTTATATATGATTATATATGAAAATGCATCATATTTGGTATTGCATTTGGGGAAATGCATGAATTATTGATATGGAAAAATGAGCATCTTTTATTTAATCTTTAAGGTATATTAGAAAATTTAAAGATGCTTATCTTGTCTTGTTATGTGGGAAATTGTTAGAAAATATTTTGACAAGAATGAAGTTGAAAACCTTACAAACTTTATGGAAGTTAGATTATTTAAGGTTTTTCTGAAACTACCTAGTTATAAACTATGTATTTGAAAGGAAATGTATTCCTGTGAGTTTTATGTGGTTTTGACACCATGCCATGTGTGATGTCTCGGTGATCACCTAATTTGGTTTCCGTAGTCTTTGTGACAATGGAATCAAATCCAGGTCAGTGCCCTTTCACTTTTGATGATGCGTTCTTCCCCGCTGCCCATGGGGGGAAGAGGTTCCTTGATCGTGTGTGGGTGAGGCTGCTGCCTATGGGGCCAAAAGACCACTGCAAAAGAGGTCCTATTTGACTCTGCTGCCCATGGGAGGAGAGAAAAATCTTAAGGGTATGGTTGAGGCTACTGTCCATGGGGCCAAGAGCCTGCATACCAGAGAGGACAATATCATGCCAGTTGTTAATGGGTGGATCCCCTGACCGATCTATGTGGTATGATGGTAGATTTGTAACAAAATTACTATATGTAGATTTTATGGCTTTGAAAATTATATTGTTAGTGCTCACAGATTATAATATACAGTTTCATGGTATTATTTTAAGAAACTTTGTATTTCATCATTTAATCATTCTTGTTACATTATTTCAAAAAAAAAAAAAAAATGATCTTGCAGTATTTAGTTAGCAATTTCCCAAATTAAAACATGTTTTGCAAACTGTTTATAATCATGAAACTTGCATTTTCCCCACCCCCATTAATTATGCTACTTATTGGGCCTTAGCTCATTCCACTCTCCAACAGTTTTTCAGATAAATTTGTTATACCTCGGGTATGGAGCTTGTTTTATTGGTGGTGATTGGAGCATTATGCTAAGTGAGAGGTTTATGTTATGATTGGTTGGTGACTCAATCTTGCAAAGTTCAACGAGATCATAATCAATTCTATTGGAGGTTGGATACTTAAGGTCTGTTAGCCTTGGGAGTGGTAAGCCTAGATTTTTTATTGAGGTTGCATACCTTAGAGGGGATCATGACTTTGTGTTTATTTTATTTGGAACGTTGGATTGTTAAGTGTATTTGGAGACACATGATTTGTAGTTTGTATTACTTGTAAATGTGTTATAGAGCTCTGACTTGTATTGTGGAGAGATCAATATATTTATTTATTTTATCAAATGGAAAAAAAAAAAAAAAAAGTCCTACGTTCTCACTTTTAATTGTTCTTCCCTCACGCTTTGGACCCTTTTGGGTTTGGGGCGTGACACCCAGTCTTTTGGATCCACTATCAACCTCTCCCCCACTGCACTATAGGACATCATAGCTTAGGTTGTTCATATGGCTAGTAATGCATCTCTTTCCACTGCTTTTTCAGTTTTACCCGGCAAGTCTCAAATTTGGTTTTTTGATTCTGCCTGTTGCAATCACATGACACTTCACTCGTCCTTATTCTCCAAACTTGACCCTACACCACATCCTCTTAATATTCATATAGTTGACAGTTCCACCATGCATAGGAATAGTCTAGGTTCTATTTCAACCTCCAACATCTCTATTCCTAGGGTCTTCCATGTACCTAACCTATCTTATAATTTGTTCTCTTTGGGACAATTAGCTGAACTAGGATATCACCTTATTTTTTACTATTCTGGGTGTATTGTGTAGGATCCAAGGACGAGGCAAGAGCTTAGGACCAATCCTAGAGTTGGGCGTATGTTTCCCGTAGACAATTTTCATCTTCCATTTGTTGCTCCTGTTTCTGTTGTTGCTGCGGCTTCTTCCTTACCTTCTTTCACACTTCGGCATTCTCGTCTTAGTCATGCACCCTCTTCTCAGGTACAATAATTAGCTTCTAAGGGTCTGTTAGGTTCTATGTTTAAAGACAATTTTGATTATACTTCATGCTAGTTAGGAAAATAGTTAGCTTTGCCTTTCAATAATAGTGAATCTGTCTCTAATAGTATTTTTGAGTTAATTCATTCTGATGTTTAAGGACCTCCTATTGCTAAAATTGGTGGATCTTGATATTTTGTTGTTTTTATTGATGATTATTCTCGTTATAGTTAGATCTTTTTTATGAAATCTCGCTCTGAAATTTTACCAATATACAATAACTTTGCAAAAACGGTTGAAACACAATTCTCCAAACATATCAAATTTTTTTGATCTGATAATGCTCTTGAATATACTTAATATGCTTTTCAAGCTCTGTTACATTCCTCTGACACTCTACATCATCTAACTTGTCCAGGTATCTCTCAGCAAAATGGCCAAGCCAAACGAAAACTTCGTCATATTCTTGACACTGTTCGTTCTCTTCTTCTTTCTGCCAAAGTTCTTGCCCTATTTGGGGGTGAAGCTGCTCTTCATGTTGTTCATACTATTAATCGCATTCCAAGCACTATCATCCATAATCAAACTCTATATGAATGCTTTTTTGGGTCACCCCCTGACTATCATCACCTTCGTTCCTTCGAATCTGCTTGTTTCATTCTTCTTCAGCCTCATGAACACAAGAAACTTAGGCTGCGATCTAGACTTTGCTGTTTCCTTGGTTATGGCAAAACTCAAAAGGGGTATCGATGTTATGATCCTGTCTCTCATCGTCTTCGTGTTTCTCGTAATGTTGTTTTTTGGGAACACCACTTGTTTGTTGAACTCTCTCACTTTCGTTCTTCCCTGACTGCCTCCTCTATTTTAGAAATCTTTCCAGACGAGTCCCAAATTCTTCTACAAATAATCTTAATCCTCGTTTGGACTTCTCTATCCAACGTCCAGATATTTTTTATGCTTCTCTTGGATAGATCAAAGATGAACAGGTTGATAACGAGCTACCCCAACTTGAGCCTGGGTCCCCTACTCTTGCTCTGCTTGAAGATCCTCCACAAGACATTCCACCTCATCACTCAACCCAGGTAAGATCTGTTCTTGCACATTTACTTGACTATCATTGTTATACTGCCCTTACTACACTCCACGAGCCTCACACCTATCGTGAGGCCTCCACTAACCCTTTATGGCAGATTGCGATGAAAGAGTAACTTGATGCATTAACCAAAAACCATACTTAGGATTTGGTTACTCTCCCTCCTAGATAATCTGTGGTTGGTTTTAAGTGGATCTACAAAATCAAGACTCGCTCTGATGGATCCATTGAGCATGGTAAGGCTTGTCTTGTTGCAAAAAGTTTTACACAGGAGTATGGGATTGATTATAAAGAGACCTTTGCTTCAGTTGTTCGTATCTCATCTGTTCGTGCCCTCTTAGCTGTTGCCACTGCTAGTAAATGGGATCTTTTTCAGATAGATGTTAAAAATTCCTTCCTTAATGGGGATTTAAATGAAGAAGTTTATATGCAACCTCCTCCTGGTCTCTCTGTTGAATCAACCAAGGTTTGTTGCCTTCGATGTACACTTTATAGCCTTAAACAAGCTCCACAAGCTTGGTTTGCCAAATTCAGCTCCACCATATTTTGGTAGGCTACACTACCAATCCTTATGATTCTGTCTTATTTCTTCATCGCACTGATAAAGGCACCATTTTGCTTCTCCTATATATGGATGATATGATCATAACTGGTGATGACCTTAGTGGCATTTAAGAACTCAAGGAATTTCTCAGTCAGCAATTTGAGATGAAAAATCTTGGACATCTCAATTATTTCTTGGGTCTTGAAATCACTCATTCCACAAATAGTCTTTATATTACTTAAGTCAAGTATGCTTCTGACATTTTGCCTCGAGCTGGACTCACTGACAGCAAGACTGTTGACACTCCAGTTGAACTTAATGTTCATCTGACACCCTCGGGGAGGAAATCATTGTCTAATCCCTCTCTTTACAAGCGATTGATTAACAGCCTAGTTTATCTCACAATTACTCGTCCAGACATTTCCTATACTATTCATCAGGTGAGTCAGTATCTGTCTGCTCCATAATCGATTCACTATACTGCTGTTCTGCATATTCTTCGATACTTGAAGGCCATTCTCTTCCATGGAATTTTCTACTCAGCTCAATCTCCTCTTGTACTTCGTGCTTTTTCTAATGCTGATTGGCCAGGAGATCCTACTCATCATAGGTCCACCACCGGTTATTGCTTTCTCATTGGTTCTTCTCTGATTTCTTGGTGAAGTAAGAAACGAACCTTTGTGGCCCGCTCCAGTACTGAAGCAGAATATCGTGCTTTTGCAAATATCACATCTGAGTTCCTTTGGTTATGATAGCTTCTTAAGGATTTAGGTGTGTCCACATCCT
Organism: Quercus phellos; assembly: GCA_028566155.1. Classification (NCBI taxonomy): domain Eukaryota; kingdom Viridiplantae; phylum Streptophyta; class Magnoliopsida; order Fagales; family Fagaceae; genus Quercus; species Quercus phellos. Next base: position 16,871 of record JAOWBE010138516.1, read on the forward strand.
CTGCTACTCCTCTTTATTATGAGCAATATGAATGACACTTGGGTTGTGACAACCAGAGTGTCATTCATATTACTCATAATAATGTCTTCCATGAACGGACTAAACACATCGAGATTGATTGTCATTTTATCCGTTATCATCTTGTTCATAGTGCTCTCAAGCTCTTCTCAGTCTCCTCCAAAGATCAACTTGCAAATATCTTCACCAAGTCACATCCTAAGGAATGCCTTTGTGATTTGGTTGACAACCTCAAGCTAGTTTCACATCCACCTTGAGTTTAAGGGGGGCTTTTAACGTATATAGTGTTTTGGGCTTTAGACCCAACTAGATTACTTGTATAGCACTCATTCTTGTATTACACTCTTACTTGTACTGCACACATATGCATCTTATATAAAGGCACTTATGTATATTATTTCATTAAGAAATACAATACTATTGCATTCAATATTTTTAACATATATGATATGAAGAACTTCAAGTTCTTTTACATGCAAAAGAACAACAATCTCTTAAAGATTTTGAGAGCTACAAAGATAAAGAACATGATGGCACTGGTGGTATCCTCGAACGACATATTTGAAACTCATTCATCTCATTCTCCATCAAATGGAAATTAAACATATGGGCGAGGATGTAGTCGAAATTCAAATCAGAAGGCGAAAAGTAGAAACACTTCTAGCTACAATCCAAATTTCTGGTCAATGAACATCTCTCAAACTCAAACTAATTTTGGAAAAAGTAAGCAAGATGGCTTAAGACCTATTTGGAAAATTTGTCACAAGAGTGGACATCTAGCACTAGATTGGTTCGTGGGTTCCAGTCAACGCTGGCTCTAGGCACTAGCCAAGCTAAGCAACCACCCGAGTCCCCCAAGTGAAATAAGACACGCCAAAATTTTAGTCAATAGAAATATCTCTTTATTTGTGAATGTATTATTATTGATTAAACCAAAAAAAAAAAAAAAAAAAAACCAATCAATAAAAAGTGTAATCAAATTTTAGTCTAGATACCTCTTTATTAATTAAACCCTAAAAATTAGCCAATTAATAAAAGTACTTTTTTAATCAATGAAAACCAAAAGCTAAAAATAAAAATTTTCAGTTCATTGAATGTGGGATTAATCATTTCGTTTTTGTTTTTCTCAAGTGTACAACTCATTGATGTTGCCAACAGGGGATGGTTCAATTGGTAAGGTTTGGAAACTTTGTTTAACCCACCTAAATTCGAATCCCGTTGCCAGCAGTCCTTCGTTGGTGGTCATCCAAAAGGTTTGGCCCACGGATCTTAACCTGAGCGTTGTGCCCGAGGGCAAGCATAACTTAGCTAACTCCTATTTTTTGTTTAACAAAAAAAAAAACTCATTAATGTCCAACCCATAAATGCTGAAAAATATCTCTCTTAAAAAAATAATAATAAAATAAAATAAAAAGACAAAAAAGTTTTAATCTCAAACCTGAAATTTGTTTGAACGAATAGTGATTTTTTTAAAAAAGTTATTTTTAGCTGTATTCTGTACCTTCTTCGCCGGTGAGTTGAGTCTGCTTCCTCAATCATCAGGTTTGGAACTTTTCTAAAACCTTTGCTTCTTGCTTTACTTCTTCTTTTTTTTCTTTTATCACTTTGAGGGTGTTTTTGGTAGAGTGAATTTTAGAGATGATGAAAGAGAAAGATGAGAGAAAATAAGTAGGAAAAACCTTTTAAGAAGTATTTGGTTGAAAGGGGAGAGGGAAAAGAGATTATGGGGTTGAGTGTATTTTTCCCAAAGCCACTAAAAAGTTTTTCCCCAAAAAAATAGAGAGAAAACAAGGGTGGAGGGAAGAAAGAATTGGAACTGGGCTGATGAAAATGCCCATGTGCATTGTGCACATGAATTTCATCCACGCCCAAGGCTTTTTTTCTTTTCTTTTCTTTTCTTTTTTTCATCACATTTCTTTGTTTTTTTTTTTTTTTTTTCGACCACTTGCATATGCACAATTTTTTTGCTAAAAAAAAAGTGTTATTTTTACGTATTTTTTATTTTATTGAATAAAAATATAATTATAAATTTATATTATCTTTATTTTTCATCATCACATTTTTCTTCTAAATCAAACAATTGCAACCAAAGTTTTACTACCAGCTGATTCTCCCAAAAAAAAAAAAATGGTTTTACTACTAGCTTTCACCGTATAGCAGTTACAATTTGACAAACCGACTCAAGGTCAGGGTCTCATTCTTTCATTTATGGTCCGTTTGGATTGAGGGGGAGGGAGGGGGAGTAAAGTAGAGGAGAGTAGATTTAGTACAAAATTAACTTATTTTTAGTCTACACTACTCTACTCCCCTCCACTCTCCCTCCTTCCCCCCTCCATCCAAACAGGCCATTAATGATTGATTTACCTGGGAAGCGGGGACGTGGGGGTAGCATCGGTTTTATTATTAAAAATTTGGTAATGTTACTGGATATCCTTAAGGCAATTATTAATAAACTATAGTAAAAAAGTTTTAATAACACTTTTATAAGAAATAAAAAAAATTGTTAACAATATTTATTATTTTATTATTCTTTTAATAAAATGTTTCTAAAAAACTCTTATACCCTAAAAACATTGATTAACATTTCTTAAAAAAAAAGGTAATTACTGCCCAATTACCAATTACAAAACCATTAGTCCACTCCGTAC
>JAOWBE010138521.1:0-19532 GCA_028566155.1 Quercus phellos
ATTACCACGTGTTTCTTTTTAAACATCAGGCAGGGATGACAGTTTGAAAACACCAACATGCACTGATCTGCTAGAAAATTGTCCTCATCTAACTTCATTGGCACTTAGAGGGTTTAAGCTCCATGATAACAAAGTTCGTGTACTTGTTAAGGTATGCTCCTTGGCAATTTGAGAATCAATATTAGACATGTATTTGGTTTATGAAAATTTTCCATGTTAGTTTTTGTTTCTAATAATAAATCTGTTATGTAATTTTCCTTCACAACATATGACTTAATTGATGCTTGAGTTTGATGCCCTGAATCGTCTTTCTTTTTGGTAAATTACACACACACACACCCAGGTGAGTCTTGAATCCCTGACTGCACCCTCCACCTAGCACTTGCAAGTGGAGGATGTACTAGTTGAGCTAGAGCTTATTGGCTTTATGCCCTGAATCTGTTATTGCCTTAGTATCTCATTCAATATGGCAACGAAGCAAGCTAATGCCTAAGGAATGAGTATTATAACTAGAAAGGACATGTAAACTAACTCCATATTGTGGAAGGAATGCTTTGTGGATTTTCCTGAGTTTAAGGAGCATGCTTAATGTACTGTAGTATTGTAGGATGTATGAATCCATAAAAAGAGTACGTTTGAGATTCTGACAAAAATATTAGACATTCATTATGTTTGAGAGTGCTTTGTTCTTAAACTCACCTGATAATTCATGGACAAGGAATCTTACTACCACTTATATATGGTGCCATTTTCAAGCTGGATTTACTAGTCTTGCATTTCTGTCAAACGCAGCTTTTGTAACTTTCCCTCATTAAATTATTTTTATTACCATATATTTCTCATCTTTTTGAACTTGTGATATTATAGCACCAAAAACAAAAAAAAATTAGTGGAACCTTCTTATTAAATGGAAGTATAAATTTTCACTCTCTGAAGCCCATATGGGAAGTGGTTCTGTTTTTAACTGATAAAAAAAAAAAGGATTGATCTGTTTTTCACTTTGGAAGGTATATGATGTGAATCTTAGATATGTGAAATTTTGGAATTCAGCTGGTCTTTTTGATGCGGGAGACGCAAGAAGATTTTTATATAATATTATTTATGTTTGCAAGTCAATTGTAGTTTTTATATTTTAGGTCCTAGTAGTTTATTAGGCTATTAGTATTTTAATTTGGGAAGCAAGGTTATTTTTATAATAAGGCAATTAGGGTTTCCTAGTCAATTAGAACTAGGGTTTAGGAATCCTTTTTGGATAAGTAATTGCAATTTATTAAATATTAAAAAGTGTACAGAGAGAGTATACAAGTCATAGAAAACAGCAATGCAAGGAAAAAAGAAAGAAAAACAAGAAACAAGCTGTAATATTAACAGCACAAATGTAGAGTCTCTAGAAACTCCATCCAAGAATATGTTGAGAGAGTAAAGGACATCGATCCCCATTTGTAGAATCTTCAAATATGAAAACTTCAGACTTGGCACAGTGGACTCACTATCCTTGAAAGTGTGGTGATTCCTTTCACCCCAAATGCATGACATCAAACACGCTGGGGCTGCCCCCCACACTGTCACATATCTACGAGGACCCATTATACCATTCCAAGACTCAGCATGGGAAGAACAGAACTTGACATAACCCAAGAAATCCCAGCTAGGCAGAAGAGAAAAGCCCACAGATCAGAACCAACTGGGCAATGCAACAAGTGACTTATAGTTTCACCACCTGATCTGCACAAAGAACACCAATCTGCTATAACAATGCGCTTATGTCACAGATTATCTGTTATCAGAATTTTACCCAGGGCTGCCTCCCACACAAATAAAGAAACTCTAGGTGGGAAAGATTTTTCCAAATGAACTTCAAAGGGAACTTGGATGTATTAGTACCTCTAGTTCGAAGCACTCTATATAAAATTTTGATTTGAAATCCTTTCTTAGGAGAAGGGATCCAAACCAATTTATCACTATCAGGAGGACTAACCTTTGCCGCATACAAATCATCCAATTTATCACTGTCAGGAGGAATTCAGTTTGGTCTTATAAGCTTATTATTGTCAATCATACTATGTAGTGTTATTATTTGTTAACTCAACACAGAAGGTGAAGGTTTGAGTCATATATCCATTACTGTGAAATGGGCTTTTACATTGTTATTCTATTGGTTAGATATATCATTTTCAAAGTTTGCATAGTGGGTAATTGTTTATTTTCTTGGAATTTCTTTGGCCCTTATATGAATCAAAACTTAGTTACAGAGAACTACTTTGAGTTGAACTGTGATAGTCCAATCTTTGTTGGTGCTCATGCAGGGATTTCGGAAACTAAGATATGTTGACTTTTCAACATCTTACTCTATCACTGGAGGCTTTTTAAGGTCAGTGAATCTTCAATGCACAAGACTTTTTGAGAGTCATTCTATATTTTTGTATTTTGGAAAAGATTCTTCCCATTTCAAATGGATTCAATTCATGGCTTGAATTAATTATTACAAATCTAAAGTTGTATCTGGGTCAATGTCATTTAAAATGTTAAATGATGTGGCTCTGTGTACATTATTAGATATAGGAAATAAAATCTTGACCGTAAAATGCACTTTCAGGATCCTGTTCCTTGTATTTGAATCGTCTCTTTTAGATGCATTATCTCATTAGATAAGTCATCTTTTTTTGCTTAGGAACCTTGGAAGCAGCATGGGTGGAAATCTACTTGAGGTCTTGATTTTAAGGGACTGCATGCATCTCAAAGAGGTACAATGATCTCCCTCTCCCTGCCAATGAGCTCTGGCTCACATGGTACCTCAGGCTGTGGATTCAAAGCCCACTGAGTGCGCATGTAACTGGCCAATTAAAAGAAAAAATGATCTCTCTTTTTAACATTCAATTTCTGTGTGCAGGTTGAAGTTGCTCGGTTATTGACAGCTGTTATTGAAGGGGATTATAAGTGCCTTAAACATCTTGTCGGTGGATAGAAATTTCGATAATACAACTTTTTATGTAAATGTGATTTTGAAATTATGGCTTGATGTGTAGTTTCTCTTCTAATTCTTAATACTACTTCAAATAGGACATATCCAACAAGGAAGGTTTAGCTTCTGAGGGTGACTGGTATGATAGATGCTACAAATCTAGGTAATGGTTCTTCTTGATTATCTCTGACATGATTATATTGCCTTAATTTCTATTTAAACTAATTTTGGTTTATATTGTGCAGTGTCATTCCTATAAAGCAGGTTTTGGCAGAAAGGCCTGATGTCTGTTTGCTGGCTGAGTTTCCAACTGAAGGAAGGTTGGTTTAGTTTTAATTTATTATGGTTGATCCAATGGAATGGTGTCTTTGGAACAATGTATGATACTGTTCTGGGAATCTGGCTTGTTTTGCAGTTACATTGATATTGATCAAATGGCTGACATTGTGCAAGAGAGTGAGGTTGGTCTGCCATCACAGCTTAGCAGTCACATATCAGATGCTTCAATGTTTACAAGCTCGTCTGAGAGTAGCTACAACAGTGATCAAGGTAGTGGCAATGAGGATGGCCATGATGCCAATTACGTTATTTATGAGGAAAGCTCAGATGAAGTGGAAATTGATTTGGTAACACCTTCTCTCTCTCTCACATGAAAATTATGGAATCTGACTATCTGTAAGGTTGGTTTTTCTGTATAGGAATACTTGAGTTTATGTTAGCTTCAAAAATTGTGTAGCAAGGTCACTTTTAAATAAACACCTTAATGGCTCTTCCATGCTAATAATACAAGACATGTAATTTACTGCAAGGTTTTTTGAGGATTGCAGATGTTGGGTAAATACCATGTCGGTCTGATTTGTGGCTCACAATATAGCATTGTCTTGAAGCATGATTCTTGTATCTTCTTCACTGGTCCAGCAGTGCTTAAAATTTTCTTATCTCATTAATGTTTGTTAGTGGTTACCCCCTGTACTGCTGGCTCTGTGGGCTATGATTAAAAATGTAGCTGTCTTTGCGCACGCAGCATTTGTGAAAAATGTTGCTGTTTCTTACACACTCTTCTGCTTTCCCTAACAGAATGGAGGCTTTTATGGAGCGCAGGCTGAATTTTCATTGGCAAGTTAATTCATGGACCTTGTTGGTCATTTATCCCCGACTTTATTACAGCTGGTGGCTGGGGGCTTTTGAATTTGCAAAATATCCCAGTTTGGTTTATAACGTCCAGTAGAGGCTTCATGTCCAATTTACCAAGATGGAATGCTACCTTGAGGGCCTTTTACGCCTGTTTTTTTTTTCCCCAATTATCAACCATTCCTGTTCTGTTAGTCTTGAGGGTAATGGTTGATGCTTTCCCCTGTCTCTAAATCAATAAGTATCTACTATCAAGAGAACGTCTCTCCATTTTTTTTTTTTTTTTTTTTTTTTTTTTTTTTTTTTTTGGGGGGGGGGGGGAGTGGGGGAGGAGGAAGGGGGGTGGCGTCCTTTTTAGTACCAATCTTGCATGATTTTAGCTATAATGCAAATGTAAAATCTGTTGTATTTTTTTTTTTTTTTTTTACTTATATTTTTCCTTGTAATTTTTACAGTCACATATGCTAAAACCAATTTTATCAGTCTTGCAGGATCATGTAATTGTATCTCATCCCCGCCAGATGATATCGATAAACTATACATCAAATATAAGTTCATATGGGATGATAGAACTGTTTTTTGGGTTGTAGAGTTTTATATAAAATCAGTAGCAACTGGTCAACAAAATGACTAGATCAATTGTAGATGAAATTTTCTCTCATGTTCCTTGTTCTATGATAAGGCACCTAAAAAAAAAAAAAAAAAACTAAAATGAGTTTAAATGGAAAGAAAGTTGTGTTTGACGTCAAAATTGAATATTCCATGTAGAGCAACGGATATTAAGGAGGAAGAGGAACACAAATTCACCTCGTTTTGCAGCAATATGTTGTGACGAAATATGGTGCAACATGAATAAATTGGTGCAAAATGGTAAGGAGAGGATATCCCACCAGTTTTCTTCGCCAACAGTCCACTTTTTAAATGCCATGTGTCTATTTTTTTTTGAGGTGGAATGCCATGTGTCTGTTGTTCGGCTTAAGAAGTAAGAAGTAAGAAGTAGTCCTTCCTTTTAATAATAAATAATAATAATAGTCGGTGGTTGTCAGTCTGGTGAAGCTGAAACAGAAAAGAAAAGAAATCCGAAACCCAGATCGATCATAATTGATCACCATGTCAAGCAGTGGCACAACTCCAACAAACCAAACAACATACAAACCGTACCGGCACCTGAAAACCCTAACAGCCCACACACGCGCCGTGTCGTGCGTGAAATTCTCAAACGACGGAAACTTCTTAGCCTCAGCCTCCTTAGACAAAACCCTCATCATCTGGTCCGCCCAAAACCTGAGTCTCCTCCACCGCCTCACCGGCCACTCGGAGGGCATCTCCGACCTGGCCTGGTCGTCCGACTCCCACTACATCTGCTCCGCGTCGGACGACCGCACTCTCCGCATCTGGGACGCACGCGCCACCAGCAGCGACTCCTCCCACGTCAAGACCCTGAAGGGGCACTCCAATTTGGTCTTCTGCGTGAACTTCAGCCCCCAATCGAATCTGATCGTGTCAGGGTCTTTCGACGAAACGGTGCGTGTTTGGGAGGTGAAGACTGGGAAGTGTTTGCATGCGATCAAGGCGCATTCTATGCCTGTTACGTCTGTGCATTTCAATCGAGATGGGTCGTTGATTGTATCGGCGAGTCACGATGGGAGTTGTAAGATTTGGGATTCGTCTAAGGGTACGCTTTTGAAAACGCTTATTGATGATAAGGTTCCTTCTGTTTCGTTTGCTAAGTTCTCTCCAAACGGCAAGTTCATCCTTCTTGCCACGCTAAACGACACCCTCGTAAGTTTCTCTCTTCTGTTTCTTTTTCTTTTTTCAATTTTAGGCTGTGTTGTGTTTGTATAAGCGTTGGAAAATCATATTTTGAGTTAAAATGCTACTAGGAGTTGTGTTTGTATTTTGTAAAAACGCTCTTTTCAGCTCCCATAACGCCTAACTCCTAACTAAGCGCGACCCCTTAGACTGGGAATTGTAATTACAACAATATTCTAAGCATTGCAGTTGATTAATTTTGCATAGAGTTAAGAGTGTAAATCTAAAGGGAAAGAAAAAAAAAATAGGGAAAGAAAATTGTGGGTCTGGCATTTTCTGGTTTGTGTACTGGGTAATTCAAAAGAGTTTGATTAGCGAATTTCTGCTTGATTTGGATTGTAAGCATCCTGAAATTGCTTTAATATCCATTTTAAAGTCAATTTAAGGTGAAAAGTATGGGTTTTTTGTGGTCATGGCAAAGGGCAGTGGAATGGGTTTGCATTATTGGATTATATGAGGCACTTTTGTAATTGTTTTAGTAGCACTACCATGTAAATTTAAGAGAAACGGATCTGTTATGATTGGTAATTTAACCTTGGTGCCAACAAGTTAGTGTTGTATTAGAAACATGAGGACACTTTTATGTGTGGCTAAATGTATTAGATTTTTTTATTGACTTGATAGCTGATTTTGTAACATTAAGGATAAAGGTGGGTAGTCATAAATCCAGTGTGTGCAGAGTATTCACTAGATGTTTCTGATAGCTTGACCATGTTAGTTTATCCTTTGTGGTAATTTTGAAAAACTTGAGGAAAGAATGAAATTAGAATGTGCAGTCTGACTCTAATGGTCCAATTGTTCTTAATGGACTGAGGATATAGTTTCTTGTTTTTACCATTTTCAAATAACCTTGTGATGTTCCTTTTTCTGTTTTTCCAATTCTTGGTGCAGAAGCTGTCAAACTACTCAACTGGAAAGTTTTTGAAGGTTTACACAGGGCATGTGAACAAAGTTTACTGCATAACATCCACGTTTTCTGTCACAAATGGGAAATACATTGTTAGTGGGTCGGAGGATAACTGTGTTTATTTGTGGGATCTTCAGCAGAAAACTATGATTCAAAAACTGGAGGGCCACGCTGATACTGTCATTTCTGTTACTTGTCACCCGGCTGAGAACAAAATTGCTTCTGCAGGCCTTGATCGTGATAGAACTATTAAGGTCTGGGTTCAAGATCCATGATTTGTTAAGAAAAGATATGATTGTTTAAGAAACTGTATGGGGATCAAGGTATAAATTAACCTTTTTTTAAAATAATTTGAATTACATATAAAATGTATGGTTCTTTTAATAAATTAATAGATAACTTTTTTTTAATATATTTTTTAAAGGGTTTCAACCTATGATGTTCGTTTTTGATGATAGCTTTTTATCATCAGATCAATACACCAATCAGTTTTTGGTGTAGACGGAGATTAAATCTCATATCTCTTATACAACTATCAAAGATTTTACCAATTGAGTTAACTGAAACTTACTATTTAATAGATAATTGAGCGCTTATGAATGCGATTTTGCTTTTTTATATATATGATCTTTAAGATTATTAAAAAAAAAAAAAAAAAAGTTCTTTTTTTCAGTCATCTTATTTGTGGTAATTCATAACTTAGCAAAATAATCCCTACAAATTTTCTAAATAAAATAAGAAATACATTATTTCCTAATTTCTCAAAATTGACTTATTTATGGTACATAAAGTGAATTTCTATACTTAATCTAGATTTCAAATTAGATAGTATGAAGGGTAGATCATCCCTTCTCTCTAAATGCAAAGAAAAAAAAGTTGTATACAAGTTATTTCTCCTTGAATAAAAAGGATAGGATTTTTTGAGTTAGGGTTTTGTTTCTCCTTTGATGGTGAACCAAAAAATTGGACTATTTCCAATTTGTCCATGGTGTCGTCCAAGACATGATGTATTAAATGTTCAGAATTGCAATAGAGATTTAACCTATAAGTGCCTCTGAAGGAGGTCATCCAAGTGTAAGAAGGTCATCTAGCATGGAGTCACCTAGATGACCGTCCAACATTTAGAAATTTTCAGAGTAAATCTCTATCCAAAAACTTATAATTCGGACCACGTTCTACTATTCTAAAGTGGGAGCGAAATCCTTATTTATCACTCTAACTTCTAACTAAGTTATTAACTTCCAATAGCAGTTGTAGAAGTTTAGTCTGAACCTTTTAATTTCCACCCATGTTGGGGAAGTTACTAAACAAGTAACAACTCCAAAACTCACTATAAAAAGACTTAGCCATATCAAATCAAGGTAGTTTTCACCACTTATAAAGTTGGAATTCCTGAGTTCAAGAGAGAAAACTAACTTAAGTATCAAAGGGTTCTTGGCCAGTTCATCCCAGTCACCTTTGATCTTGTGCTTTTTTCTTTTTAGGCCTTTTAAGCAACCTCAAGTCCATTGAAACCTAGAGCATTCAGCCATTGATTTTCTGTGTATCATTAGTTGGCGCCGTCTATGAGAAAGTTAAATTTGTGCTTTGCAATTTATCTTTCTTTGACAAAAGGCTATATGGTCCGGACAAGGTCAATGGCCACTAGTGCAGGCCACCAAGAGAGTGGAAATGCTTCCAGCCACCCTAATCGTGCTCAACAGTACGCACCTACTGTGCAATCGCTTTCTATCCAACAAATGCAGTCCATGGTAGCTGCAATGGCAAAGTTAACTTGTCAGAATTAGGAGTTAACTCGTGAGATCAATCAAAGAAGGTAACGTCATGAACGGTGTGTGGAAGGGCAAGCTTAGAGTCAAGAAGTTAGAGATAGAGAATATGTTGAGCGTGAGAATCACTTAAGGGGTATCGTTTCACATAAGGTGCCACACTTGGAAAAGGAGATGGAACAGATGAGGAACGCCATAGACGAGATGACTTAGTTCATCGAATTGATTCCCCTTCCATAACGTCCATCAACAGTCATCCTTTGCCTTCCAAGTTCAAGATGCCTGCATTAGACTTATATGATGGAATGCGTGACCTATGTGATCACATTCGAGAATGCAATTTTGCCTCACCCCGCTTTGACCCGCCCCATCCCGGTCGCAAAGGTGGTGGGGCGAGGATGGGGCAATGTTTTGTCCCCGCACCACAGTGTGGAGCGAGGATGGGTTTAGTATTTTTATCCCCACCACCCACTAATAAGGATTATAATTGTAAATTTAGTAAACCCTAAATCACTAATATTTAAAGTGAAACACAAGAGTACAAAACATGAGATAAATATTTTTTATTCTAAAACCCTACTGCTATTACCGCCCTCTGACCCATCCCTCTTCTCTATAGTCTATACGTGTTTTTCAAGTTTCAAGCCAGACTCCACTCCATCTCCAAGACATTGCTTTTTAGGTTCATCTCATTCACTATGTTCCTTTTGTTTTAGTGTTTCTTAAATCAATTTTTTTCAATTTAAATTTTGGTTCTTTTTTTCTATCTAAAATTGGTATTTTTGTTTATAGCTAATAAAGAAGCATAGTTGGAAGGAAAAAAGGTTGGTCACATAGTGCTTCTAGTAGGCAGTAGGTTTGTTTCTTATCATATTCCAATTGTTTCAATTTTTTATTTTTTGTACATTGTTTCATGCTTCTAGTAGGCAGTAGGTTTGAGCACACTTGGATTTCATTATGTATTAGGCAGTTTGAAGCTAGATGTGATTCGTTATATGTTCGGCCCCACACTATTAGGCAGTTTTGAATTATATTGTTACGTATTAGACTATTTAAATACTTGGTTTATTTAAATGCTTGGATTTTAAAACATTTTATTTTGTTGTGATCTATATTATTGTAGCAAAAATTTTATTTATATATATAAAATTGTATTAAGGGTGGGACAGGGATGGGGTAAGGTAGTTTGCCTTGCACCCATGGGTGGGGCGGGGATGGGGAAAGGCAACAACCATGCGGGGTGAGGATGAAGATCCCATCCTCCGGCTCGCCCCGCCTTGCCCCATTGCCATCCTTTAATTCACATTACTACCTTCAAGACCACGATGTACCTTCAGGGGGTTCTGGATGAGATAATGTGTAGGGCCTTCCCTACCACCCTTAAGGGACTAGCACAAGTGTGCTTTAGTAAGATACCTCCAAATACCGTTAGTTCCTTCCAGAAGTTAAGTAAGTTGTTCGTTAATAACTTCATAAGAGGTCAAAGGTATAAGCACTCCTCATCCAGTTTGCTGACTATAAAGTAAGGAGATAATGAAAGTTTACGGTCCTTCATCACTCACTTCAACAGGGAAGCCTTGACGGTGGACGAGATGGATAATAAGTTGCTGTTAGCAGCTTTCCACAATGGAGTTAGTTCAGATTTATTCATCCACAAGCTCTATGATTAAGAACCACAGACTATGGTTGAACTCATTCACTCAGCCTAAAGCTTCATGAATGTAGAAGATGCGATCATTGCCAAGAAGAGGAAGAGAGCAGAGCAGATGGAAGCAGAGCTCCCACGCCATTTTGAATAAGGCCCTCGTCCAAAGAAGGTCTGAATAGGAGAAAAGAAGGATAAAGACAACAGGAAGGTAGGTTCATCTTCAGGACGAAGTCTGCATTACACACCCTTGAACGTTTCACTTGATCAAGTGCTTATGCAGATCAATGATGACCCATCCTTGAAGTGGCCAAAGAAGATGAAGGGAGATCCTAATAAATGCAATAAGAATAAGTATTGCCGCTTCTATAAAGACCACGGGCATGACACAGACAAATGATATGACTTGAAGCAGCAAATTGAGAATCTTATCAAGCAGGGAAAGTTGAGGAATTTTCTTGAATGAGATCATAAGGACGAAAAGTTAAAGGGAAAGGTAGAAGACCTGTCATGACCCCCACTTGGAGAAATAAGAGTTATTGTAGGAGGAACTTCAGTAGGATGATCCTCCAAGTCAAGGAAGACCTACTTGAAGGTGGTGCAAATCGTTCAACTCTCTGGACGACTACCAAGGACTATGGGGGCAGACGAGCAGGCTATCACATTCACAGACGAGGATGCTAGAAGAGACCATCATCCACATGACAATGCAATCATCATAACCTTGCTTATTGCAGACTACACAACTAGAAGGGTGCTAATAGATAATGAGAGTTCAACAGATATTCTATATTATTCAGCCTTCCAGCAAATGAGGTTTGGAAGAGATTAAGTTCGTCCAGTGAATGCACCCTTAGTTGGATTCGGAGGAGTGAAGGTACAACCAGTGGACATTATTACTCTTGTCGTGGTAGGGGCATATCCATAACAGATAACTAAAAAGGTGAATTTCCTCATCGTAGATTGCTCGTCTTCCTACAATGCCATCATTGGATGACCAACTCTGAATAGTTGGAAGGTAGTGACGTCCACCTACCACCTATTTGTCAAGTTTCCAACATATTATGGAATATGACAAGTACAAGGAGATCATTTAGCAACTAGAGAATGATACTTAGCCATGTTGGCTATATATGAGCATGTGCAGACGATGAATATAGAAGAGAGAAGGGTTGTTGCAAAGCCTATCGAAGTACTGGAAGACATTCCTTTGGACGAAAGCAATCCTAAGGTTTACTAGGATTGGAACAAGTATGGAAGAGAAGACGAAGCAAGATTTCATTCAGTTCTTAAAAAAGAGCATTAATGTTTTCACGGGGAGTCACAAAGACATGCTAGGGATTGACCTAAGTGTCATTACCCATCGTCTAAATGTGTATCCTTCCTCCAAGCCCGTCCGTCAGAAGAAGAGGGTCTTCGTTCCTGAACAAGATAATGCTATCAAGGAAGAGGTCCAGAAGTTAACCACGACAAAGTTTATTTGGGAAGTTTATTACCCGAATTGGTTAGTTAATGTGGTAATGGTCAAGAAGGCTAATGGCAAATGAAGAATGTATGTGGATTTCACCGATTTAAACAAGGCTTGTCCCAAGGATAGCCATCAATTGCACCGTATTGACCAGCTAGTAGACTCAACAATGGGTCATAAGTTGTTAAGCTTCATGAACACCTTCTCAGGTTATAACCAGATAAGGATGGATGAAGTAGATCAAGAGAAGACATCCTTCATTACCAGTCAAGATCTGTTTTGCTACAAAGTGATGCCCTTTGGTTTGAAGAATGCGGGGGCAACCTATCAGAGGCTGGTCAATCATATGTTTCGTCTACAAATAGGACGAAATGTAGAGGTATACATGGATGACATGTTGGTGAAAAGTTTAGATGAGAAGAAGCATCTGGATGACCTTCAGGAGACCTTTAACAGGCTTAGATGATATAACATGAAGTTGAATCCAAGCAAATGTGCCTTTGAAGTTTTTTCAGGAAAATTCCTAGAGTTTATGGTTTCATATAAGGGAATCGAAGCAAATCCTAATAAGATCCAAGAAATACTGAACATGGAGCCATCAAGGAATATCAAGGAAGTCCAATCTCTCACTGGACGAGTTGCCGCCCTCAACAGGTTTGTCTTAAAAGCTACTGACAAATGTTTGCCATTTTTCAAGGTTCTCAAGAAGGCGTTTGAATGGACAGATGAATGTCAAAAGGCCTTCCAAGACCTTAAGGCCTACCTTACAACAGCTCATCTACTAAGCCCATCTACACTAGGTGAGAAATTGTATTTATACTTAGTAGTGTCCCTATATGCAGTGAGTTCAACACTAATTAGAGAAAGAAGGGAAGATATAAAAGCTTGTTTATTATACAAGCAGAGCACCAAAAGGAGTAGAGGGACAATATCCTATGATGGAGAAGCTGGCCTTTGCATTGGTAACAGCTTCCAGGAAGCTAAAGCCTTACTTCTAGGCCCATGTCATCAATGTTTTGATAGATCATCCACTCAAGAAGGCAACGAATAAGTTGGAAGTCGCTGGATGACTGATCTAATGAGCTATAGAACTCAGTGATTTTGATATCAAGTATCAACCAAGAAGTGCGATAAAGGCTTAAGCATTGGCAAATTTCATTGCAGAATTCATTCCAAACCATGGTGAGTTAAACAAGGTGGATGAAGCTAAGAAGTGGGTCGTCTATATAGATGGTTCGTCCACACAATATGTAGGAGGTATAGAGGTTATACTAAAATCTCCAAAAGGAGATAAGTTAAAATATGCAACTCGTCTACAGTACTAGACGACCAACAATGAAGTTGAATATGAAGCCCTCCTTAAAGGGCTAGAATTAGCCAAGTCCTTAGGGGTAGAGTCAATAGTTGTCCAAAGAGACTCACAATTGATCATGGGTCAAGTGAATGGAACATGTGAAGTTAAGGAAGAACAGATGAAGAAGTATCTCAATAAGGTGAAGCAACTTGTTAAGAAATTTAAGGAAGCTAGTTTTCTTCAAGTTCTAAGAGAGGAAAACATGGAAGCAGATGCCTTAGTAAAGGTAGTGTCGGCAAAAGGGTCAGTGGATGAGTATGACAAAGTCCAGTACATGCCAAGTATAGATCTTCCAGAAGATAGGGACGAAGGCAGAAAGCTAAGGATTAAAGCAGCTAAGTATGTCCTCATAGATAAGGTACTATATAAAATAGGCTTCCCTCAGCCTTACCTAAGGTGCTTAGCTCTAGACGAATCAAACTATGTATCGAGAAAAGTTCATGAAGGAGCATATAGAAACCACTCAAGAGCAAGAGCACTTGTCCAGAAGATCGTCCGTGCAAGTTATTACAGGCAGACCATACAGGTAGATGCTAAGGATTATGTTAAGGTGTGTGATCAGTGTCAATACTTCAATAATATCCCTAGTCGACCCTTGAAGTACATCACCCTGATGACGGCCTTGTGGCCTTTTGCACAATGGGGATTGGATATCTTGGGTCCCTTTCCAATATGGACTAGGTAGATGAAGGGTTTTAGTAGTAGGGATTGATTACTTCACTAAATGGGTGGAAGCTGAACCTTTAGCAAATATTACGCAGCAGAACGTCAAAAACTTTGTCTGGAAGAACATCGTCTGCCGATTTGGGGTTCCTAGGGTACTAGTGTCAGATAATGGAAGGTAGTTTGATAATACACCCTTCAGAGATTTCTGTAAGTAACTTGAAATAAGGAATCATTATTCCTCACCCTCCCACCCACAAGCAAATGGACAAGATGAAGTTGCAAACCAATCCTTATTAAAAATTATCAAGACTCGGCTTGAGGGGGGAAAGAAAGTATGGCCAAACGAGTTACCAGGTGTTCTATGGGCCTACCAGATGACTGTGAAGGCCCCCATAGGGGAAATTCCTTTCAAACTAGCCTATGGAAGTGAAGCTGTCATACTTGCAGAAGTACACATGACTTACCACAGGGTGATGAAATATGAGGATGAGGAAAATGAAAAACAACTTCGTCTTGACCTTGATTTGATAGACGAGGTAAGGATGGATGCAGAACAGAGAACAGCAAGGTATAAAAACCTCATGGTCAGACAATATGATGCGATGGTAAAACCCAAGCGCTTTAACATTGGGGACTTCGTCCTAAAAATGGTGTCCTTGGCAACCGGAAACTCGGCTCACAAAAAATTAGGGGCTAATTAGGAAGGACCCTACAGGGTTATTAATTGCAAAAGGCAGGGATCATACTACTTGGAAGCCCTAGATGGACAAAAGTTAGAGCACCCTTGGAATGTTGAGCATTTAAGAAGATATTATCAGTGAAGTATCAACCTAGACAAGCATCATCCTAGACGAGCTTAAGTTATGTGTCACTTTCCATTACTTATGTTTACTTGTGTTTGTTACTAGTACTTCATGTCTTTTAGTATTTCAATTCCTTAAAGTGTACTAGCTTGCAGCTTGTGCACCGTCTATGGACAAAGCCATGAGCTTAGTCTGTTTGTGCATAAAGTATTTTCAATTCCCTAAAGGCAGTAGGTTTCCAATGTATATAAAATTGTGTGAATTTTCAATCTTAATATTGTTGAAGTTCTCATTAAAGCTAATCCACAAGAAGGCTACAGGCCTAAGGCGAATAAAATCACTGGACACAAGGATGTAACGTTTATAAGCTTTCCTTAAATAAGGTGAAAGAAAAATAAAATAAACCTAAGGTATCTTCGTCTAACTAATGGACGAGACAAAGTGTGCATGCAAGAATATTCAAAATCCATGGATAAATGTAACCAACTAAACAATCTAGTCTCTGGACAAGTAAACGCTGAAAGCATCTTGCTCAAAGACAAATAATGAGCTGTCCAACCTATGGACGAAGATTAATGCAAGCTATAAGTCAAACCTATGGACGAAGTTGGCAATAGAAATTCCATTCATAGACGAGTTATACTTAATGAGTGGTAGAATGTTGAGCATGAAAAACTTGTACTAACATTGACGAACTCAATGCCTTCACAGGTTGACGGACCACACTAAAAAACCATTGGATATAATATGGAAGATGTAAACTAAAGAAAATTTGTTCATGTACAAAATATAGTATGTTCAACAATGGACAAAGAATAAAGATGGAAATAAATATTTATTCATAAAAGTCTAAAAAAGGGTAGACAACCATTGTCCAAAAACCTTTATACTGTTTAAGCCAATAAAGGCTATTGTATCTGTTATACGTCCATAAACTTGGTTGAGAGAATTGTATTTAAATAAGTTTTAATATAAAAGCCCAAAACAACAGGCATTCCCAATAAAACAAGAAAATAAATTTTTCTAAAGAAAATATAAATTATTGTAATAAATCACTGGGGGCATTCTCCCCAGACTTAGGGTCGTCCTTGGTAGGCTCAGCGTCGTCTTTAGCAGGCTCAATTGAAGCATCTTCCACGATGTTGACATCCTCGGAGCTTGTTTGAAGCAAGGAGCTTTGCTGCAGTAGGAACTTTGAAAGAATCGAAGTCCGTCCCAGGATAGGTCTCCTTAGCATCAAAGCGAAAATCTTCATATTGAGCAACATAATTTTGGTCTAAACGACTGGTGAAGTTGCTTGACTTCATGTAAGATGCAATGGTATCCTTCTTGGCATTCTCCAAGGACGAGGTGAGCTCTTGACATTTCCCTTCGAAGTAACTAATGCGAGTCTCCTTCTCAATGGAGTCCATCTTAAGCTCCTCCACTTGGTTCCTTAGTTCCTTCTCTATTCCTTGAAGATGAGTGAGCTCCTCAGTCAGCTTGATCTCTTCCCTTTTCTTCAAAAGAAGCTTGTCCTTCAATTCCTTGTTCTTTATCCTAAGGGCCTTAGCCTCGTCACTGAGCTCTTTGGCTTGGCTGGACGTGGTATAGAACTTTGTCTTGGCCTGAAATACAGATAGACAAAGGAGAGTTAGAAATTTTCCTTAAATTTCATAGAAAAAATGAAATAGAAATAATGAGAAAACAACATACCTTGAAAAGATCGTGGGTGGCCGAGTGTTCAAAGTTTCTCATTGACATGTCATAACATGCATTCACCTCTTTGTCAGAGATGATCCCTTTGAATGTCTTCCAGGCATGATCTTCGTCCAATACCAAGTTAGGAGGACGTTTGGTTGGAATTAAAGGATGAACCTTATGAGGAACTTTGGCTGCAGGGGGAATAGAAGTTTCAGGCTATCGTCTAGGTCTACCATTGCATCCTAAGGCTTTGAAATTTTGGAAGGAGGGGTTTTGTCAGATTTTTGCTTCTTAAGACCTTGGCGTCTTGAAAGACTTCCAAGATCTATGTTGCTTGAAATGCCTTTCCTCTTCCCAGTAGTAGTTTGAACAGCAGACTTCTAGATGGCCAATGGAGCTGGCTCGTCTTGAACCTGGACGTTCTCCTCTTCTTCGATGCCACTAGCCATATTCTTGCCCTTATTTTCCTTCATGGTGGCTAACCCTAAAATAAAGAAAAGTAAAAAGTTTTTTTAAAAAAAGAAAAAAGAAAAAAGAGAGAGTGAAAGATGACACATACTTCGACGAATAGTCTCTTCGTGTGCAAGGTTCTCTTCAGTGGGCTCAAGACCAAGCCCCCAAGTAGCAAGACAACGTAAAGTCACCAAGCTATAGAAGGACCTCTCTAGATGAGCATAAGCTCTATCAATATGCTCTAAGTAAAATTTGTCCAAATGTGGATGAGTGATAGTTGCATAAAAAGGAAGGCATGATTAGACAAGTGAAAGAAAGAAATAAAATGGATGAAGTAAAGTTGATGAAAAATGTACCCTCAGCACGAAGGCAACCTAGGGCATTGGTAAAAGGAGGAAAGGGGGCACTATTTACATCATATGGGTCCACAGCCCAATTTCTAGAAATGAAAAAAAATTCTTTCTTCCACAACCTATCTGAAGAACTACGACCCCTAATCAAACTAAATTGGGGGCCTTTAGATGAGAACTGGTAAAAATCAGCAGACTGTTTGATTTTTGAGGGTTTATAGCAAAAGAGGAACTCATCCACTGTGATTGGACAATTCCCCTCAAACACTTCAGGCCATAACACTTGCATGGCCATTATCATCCTCCAACCATTAGGGTTGAGTTGGTTCGGTCCAATACCTAACTTATGGAAGAGGTCTTTGCAAAAAGAATTAAAGGGAAATCTAAGACCTGCTAATAAGTATGAAACATATACACCAAAATTGAAAAAAGGAGAACAACTCCACTCTCCACTCTTAGGTAGACGAGGATTGAAGTTAAGAGGAATTTTGATATCTATCTACAAGGGTTGTTAATCTATTTGCATCTAAGGTGGGCGCAACTTATGGATCACAGCTATAGATAAAATTAGCATTTTCCTCCTCAATTTAAGGGAGACTAGACAACTTGTCCCTTCTGGACGAGCTAGCCTTAGCCCCAGAAGCTACCCTACGTTGCATCTCCTCCTAGAAGACCTTTAAAGGAATTCCAGGGACCCTAAACGAATAATTCTCGTCTTGGGAACTACTGTTACTACTACTCTTAGAGGCACTACTACCATTTGTCTCGTCTTGATACTCGTCTATCTCTTTCTCAGTACTACCACTAGATGAAGACATATTTATAAGAATATATAAATAATTTCCTAAAGACGAAAACCCAATGAAGAAAAGGAAGTAACTGACGAGAGACTAAGGACGAAGACAACTAGCTAGGCTCTTGGACGAGATGGCATAGAGGAGAATATCAGAAAAGTGAGAGGGTAAGAGAGAGAATATGCATATTTATAGGCCCCAAGGGTGGGTTAATGAAGTGACGTGAACCGACTAGAAATTGACACGTGACATGTCCCCTTAAAAAATGAATCGATGCGACGGGTTGGTCAATAAGATCGTGACACGTGGCATAATCTGAGACAACAAAATTCAACCAAAACAAGAACGCCATGTGGCACATCAATTGGCCATTGAAACATCGACACATGTCAAAAGTAAATAGTGAAATCAAAGTTTCGCTACAGTAGCCAAGACGACCCTTGGACAAGGGGCCAATTGATGGTGAACCAAAAAATTGGTCTATCTCCAGTTCGTCCATCGTGTCGTCCAAGACCAGGAAGGTCGTCCATCTGATATATTAAATGTTCAGAATTGCAATAGAGATTTAACCTATGAGTGCCTCTGAAGGAGATCATCCAAGTGCAAGAAGGTCGTCTAGCATGGAGTCACCTGGACGACCGCTCAACACTTAGAAATTTTCAGAGTAAATCTCTATCCAAAAGCTTATAATTTGGACCATGTTCTACTATTCTGAAGTGGAAGCGAAATCCTTATTCATCGCTCTAACTTCCCACTAAGTTCTTAACTTCCAATAGTAGTTGTAGAAGTTTAGTCTGAACCTTCTATCTTCCACCCACTTTGGGGAAGTTACTAAACAAGTAACCACTCCAAAACTCACTATAAAAAGACTCAATCATATCAAATTAAGGTAAGTTTTCACCACTTATGAAGTTGGAATTCCTGAGTTTGAGAAAGAAAACTAACTTAAGCATTAGAGGGTTGTTGGTCGGTTCACTCCGGTCACCTTTGATCTTGTGCTTCTTTCTTTTCAAGCTCTCCAAGCAACCTCAAGCCCATTGAAGCTTGAAGCATTCAACCTACTGATTTTCTGTGTATCATCATCCTCTATCTCTGTTTCATTGTTTCCATTTGTAGATTAGATATAAATAGAACCAACTAATAAGAGTTTTGAGTTTCCAATTAAAAGAATGGAGAATTTTATCGTTGAACTTAAAGTAATGTTTAATTTCCTCCAATATTTTGGTGGTAGGTAAAAATAGAGATAAAAATTGTCATAGTTAAAGTTCATGTTCACATTGATAAAATTTAATCATAATTATAGAGTGAGATTATAATGACAAAGCAAACAAAAATATAGACATGGCTTTACATGCTGTTTAAAATTATAGAAATTTGTCAGGTAAAAGTTGTTGTGGTCTCTAGTGGTTCATTGTTGACACCTCATTTTGCAACCTGCATTTAACCTCTAGTGGAGGGTAAAAGGGTAATTTTGCCTTAGAAATATGCATATTGATTCTGGTCATTAGATCCTTAATCTCATATCATCAAAATGATCTTGATGTTGTAACGATCAAATTGACTGGTCATAAGTCCTAATCAGACCACCAGATTGAAAGTTATTATCAAATCAAATTTTAATGGTTGAAATGCACCATTACAAATTGAGTCTGACTATATGTGATTATAAACAATTGATTTCAATTGGTTATAAGTATAATCAATTTGAGATCGATGATGTGTCATAATTTGATTG
>JAOWBE010138579.1:0-12376 GCA_028566155.1 Quercus phellos
TGGCAAAGAGGTTAAGAAATACGGTGTGGCAATAGGGAACAACTAACATAATTCAAAGTGAAACATTAGACAAAAGGACATTTGAGAGAAAAATCCAGTTTTTGATTTTTTTAAGCTTACATTAGGATTCAAAAGTTTATCTGGATGTTCAAAACAAGGGAAATCTTGTTTGACATTGTGTTGAAGTGCACCTCTGATTGGAATATTAAGGATAACAAGTATCTGTAAATAGTATAAAAAATTTAACCCAGAGAAAAGGGAGGAATCTTAGTTGGTTTTGTTGGAAGAGGTGAGGGGGGAGGGAGGGTAGCCTTCAAATTAGAGTTGAAGTACCTGAAACTATTTTTGCATAAGTGGACCTCAGTTCTCCCAGTTAAAAAAAGAATAACAACTATCCCTACAAACACATCATTCACAAATTTGTGACTAACTTCCAGAAAGTGGAATATGTTAGGAAAGAAAGCAAATATTTTAGTAATATGAAAAAAAAAAAAAAATTGGAAGAAGGGAATGGTAGGAAGTCTATTTTAGATTGACTTACCAGTGGATTTCTATGACATAATATGAACAATCTCTCTATTTGTATTAAATATGGACAATCTTGGACCACCCTTGCTCTTTTCAGTTTTCCCTTGGCACATCCTTCCTTTTAATGGGGAACAATAAAAAATCTGCAGTTTCCGCTATATGGTGAGGCATTGTATCAGCTTTTTGCAATCATAATTACTATAAGCAGGCCTTGAAAAGAACCTTCCTTTTCCTAATAGAGCAAAACACAAAACAAACACAAAAGATTCATGAGTTCACCATTTTATATATTGTGTGGCCAAGTATATCCATAACATTTGGTGAACTTATTTTCTTAGTGCAAATTCAGGACCACCTGGCTCTTTCCCTTCACACATCCTTCCTTTAGATGGGGACAATAAATGCTTTGCAGTTTCTGCAAAATGGTGAGACATTGTATGGGTATAGATGCATCAAATTTTCGCAATCATAAGTAATGTATGCATGACATAAAAGATCCTTCATTTTTCTACTAGAGCAGTATTAGGGTCATCAGTAATAGATAAATTGTTCTTAATTCCACAAGTACCAAAGATCTTTCTGCTATGGTCAAAGCATGATACTTTTTTTTTTTTTCCTTCATCATCATCATCATCATCACTTATCAAATATGAGAAACAACACAGCAGAATAAAACTAGACAAACCCAAAGATTCATGAGTTCCTAATTAAAAATTGTATGTGGATAGGTATTAACATCCAAAAAAGTTTGGGGAATATATTTTCTCGAGGTAAATATCTAATCAAATCTCCACAGAATGAAAGAGTATAGTCTTGAGCCCAAAGTGAAGAAAAATCTTGTCAAGCCTTTAGAAAATGAAAAGGTTGGAAAATTTTATGTAATGAAAGTTTCAAATTAAAGTATCACTCTAAAATCAAGAAAGAGAATATGGGTAAAGCTTTTGTCCATTGCATTGGACGCAAGCCAATCCAAAGAATAATAGTTTCTTCTTTATACATGGCTCTTAAAATCTGAAATTCTCTGTTTAATTAGTTGGATTTAAAAATTTTCAAAATGAAAAGGCTTAATGTATATATGTGGCTAACCTAGACTAATCTGTTGAGGATCCATGGTTGACCCCAAAAATTTAGGACTAAGGCTTTGTTGTTGTGTTGTTGTGGTGGAAGGCTTAAAGCATGGCAATGACTGAATGATCAAATTTGAATCACAAAAAATTAGTGAAACCACTTTATCATTTTTAAAGAGCGAAAACAGAGGAGAAAAGAACAAGGTTGGTGGTGACTTGGCAGGTTAGGTGGTTAGTTGTATTGCATGTTTGCATTATAACAATAATATCTCAAGATATAGATTTCATAAAGGCTTGCCTAAATAACAGCCCAGTACCAACACTAATCATGCCAGAATAATATTATGTAAAATAAATAAATAACGGAAAAACAATGGATAAACAAATTTTTGTTTTTTGTTTTAAGTAACAAGTAAATATTGCGAGAAATGTGAGGGGGAAGAAAGATTAGAGAAAACTTACCAGCTCTTATGAGTTATGTGAACTTTCCATTTTCCTGGAGCAGAACACAATAGGTATGCCATCCCCACTGCATACACATTAGATATAAAACTAAGAGAAAGTTAAAATTCAGGGGAAATTATGTTGATACTTGATTTAAATCAAATGAGGTTATCATATCAGATTAAAAGAAGAGAAGAATATATAAGGTATGACTAAACTTACCACTCATCACTTAAAAATTTAAAAATCTATATGATCTTCAAAGTGCATCCTGTTTGACAATGTTACCACTCATCTGTCTTGGACCAATCTGCGCTACAACCCTTCAATATATTTTCCATCAATTTCAAACCACTCTGTGCCGGTGTGCAAATTGGGGCGAGCTTGTAATCTTAGCATTCCTAATTGTTTTAAATTGCTTTATCAAAAAACAAAAAACACATGCACCAAAACAAAAAAAAAAAAATGATTTATTATAAGATTTTCAAACTAGAGTTTCAAATTATAAACATTGGGCAAGGGTATAGCATTAGGTAGACTTACTGGTTACCGCTATGAAAGATAATGATTGGTCATAGAATTAGTAGTAAATATCGGAATATGGGCAATCTTAGGCCACTCTGCCCCGCTCCCTTTGGCACATCTTTCCTCCAATTTGGGGCATTTCCAAATGGATAGTTGTTCTAGTTTGATGAGGCGTCGCATGGCTTGCGTTGTGGGCAGATACATCATGTTCTTGCAATTGTAAATGTAGAGCGTTTGAAGAGAAGAAAGATCGCCCAACCAGTCGGGCAAAGAGATCATTTCACCAGATTTAGATATTTCTAGAATTTGAAGGGCAGTGAAGTATTTAATTGCCTCTGAGAGAGAGTTGAGACTATCCCATCCATACAAGTGTAATCTTTGAAGTGAGTGTAGGATGGAATTGAGACTTGGGAAAGAATTTAACTCCTTACAAATGTCACCAATCCACAAACACTTCAAGCGGGTGAGGCAGTCTAATCCGTCTGGCACACACCTTAAATTTTGGCATTTGCGAATTCCTAAATGGGTAAGAGAATGCAATTCACGTATATCCGGAATTGATATTAGATCACTACAACCATAAATTTTTAGTAGAGTAAGAGAAGGCAGTTCTTTTAGATCTGGAATCGATTTCAATTTAGAACAACTATAAATTTCTAATTGGGTAAGAGAAGGCAATTCTTTTAGATCTGGAACCGATATCAGATTAGGGCACCTGAAAATTTTTAAATGGGTAAGAGAAAGCAATTCTTTTAGATTTGGAATCACTATCAAACTAGAACAATCCCTAATACTTAATTCGGTAAGAGAATGCAAATTTCGTAGATCTGGAATTGATATCAGATGAGGGCAATTGCATATAATCAAATATCGAAGAGACATACAGGATTGTAGCCCAGTTGGTAGAACTTCATCCCTACAGGTAATCCGAAAGTTTTGAAGAAAGGATGCGATACCTTGTATACTTGGAAAGGACCTCAGGTTACGACAACAGTCTACATCAATATCCTCAAGGCAATGAAGGTTGTGCAGTGCATCTGGCAATGTACTCAGTTTATCACAGCCATCTATAGAGAGTGATCGGAGAGAGGTGCAGATGGGCCATACATGGCCATGTGGCAAGATTGACTCCAAATCAGCACAATCCCGTATACTCAAATCCATGAGACCCCCATTTTTTTGCAAAAAATGCTCTGGCAGACAAGCAAGTTCTGAAATTTCCGAAATAGAGAGGGAGGTGAGTGTGGTAAGCTCGCTAATAATCTTTTCAAATGCTGGGCCTCTGATTTTGTAAATAGATACTCCCTTAAGAGATGGAAAATGACGTGGAGCACTTGTTAGTTTCTCGCATTCCGAAACCTGCAAATACTCAAGGCGGGGAAATATCATTCCCATTTCTGCTGTTGATTCTGTCACGTCCTTCCATTCTACTAGATTATCCATGTTCTGCAAAACAAGTATTACCAAAGCAGGGAACAACACGGTGCTGCCACTGCCACATCTACTATTACTCGATCCCTCACCATTATAACTGCTGTAAAATTCAGTTCCTATGCATCTCACGTTATCCATTTCCCCTATTTCAAGAACTTTGAGACTGGGTAAATGTCCAAGTGTAGGAATTTTTTCACACTTCTTACAGCAGCTTAAGCAAATCTCCATTAGATGATCGAAAAATAACAAGCCACCCCTAATATTATCACTCCCCAATAGCCACGAAGGGAACTTCTCACCATTGAAATTTTCTATCTTTAAGCTTTTCAAATTTGTGTGAGGCTGAAGGCCTTCTAGTACATCCTCATCATTGTTGTTGCCTTCCCATCTACTCCAACTCCAATGGAATCCCAATTTGTGTACTTTTGGTTTTTCTGCTAAATTTGCAGTTTTAGCTTCTTCTTTATCTCTCACATGCTCTAGATTGTAAATATGTAATTCTCCTCTAAGTTGGCTTAAGCATCCCAGTTCTTCAATATGACATTGACCAATGTCAAAGAAAGGCAATGTTTGAAGGCAAGTTAGCCGGCCCAAATCAATCGGCAATTTCATTCTGTACCAACTAAGAATGTCAATGTCATTGTCAATGTCAATATGTCTCAAGTTAATCAAGTTTCCTAGATCTTTTGGAAGCTCTTGGAGAAAACGACAATTCTTGATTACTAGAGTTTGCAAGTTGTAGAGCATGGTAACAGATTTGGGTATTAATTTGATGTAGGTGTGCTCTATGCGAAGAAGCCTTAAATGTCTCAACTTGCCAATGGACTCGGGCAACTCTTTTATACATGACCCAGATAACGATAGACCACGTACGCATTTAAACTCCAATAATTTGTCTCCAAGATCAACATGATTCAAAAAAACTGTGCGTAATCTACCCATGCCATCTTTAGATAATGGGATTGTATGTGTCGTATGGCTATAGGATATAAAAGATAAGCGTCGAATATGAGAGTCATCAATGTCATCCTGCAAATTGCTGTCCAAATGCAAGGTTTCCCCTTTTGAAATTGAGATCGCAAGATCGTGCACAAGATCATGCATCTTGCACTGAGTAATATCACCATAAAAATTCTTTTCTGGATCTTGAAATAAGGAACTCGCCAGTAAGAAATCAAAATACTTGTTACCAATATCCTCCATCTCCGAAAAACGTTTTTTAGATGTTTGAAGGAACCCTTCAGCCATCCAAAGCTGAACTAATAGTTTCTTTTCAATAATAAAATCCTTGGGAAAAATTGAACAATATGCAAAACATTGTTTTAGAGATGGTGTTGGGAGATGATCAAAGCTTAACTTTAATATTGGAAGAACTCCATTATTGTCCTCCATTGAATCCCAAGTCTTACTATTTTGAATCAATAACCATTCACTTTTATCCTCTTTAAGGCGCATCATTCCTCCTAGAACTCTTGCAGCCAATGGATTCCCTCCACATCCTTTAGCAATCTTTCTTCCAATATACTCAAAATCTGGGGTTACTGGAATTCTTTCATTTGCAAATGCCTTTTCCTTAAATATTAACCAACATTCATCTTCTAATAGTTTTTCCAATTTATGTCTGGGACTTGTCTCCATGATTTGTGCCACATTGTCACTACGAGTAGTTACAATAATGTTATTTCCATTATTTTGATTAATTCCCAACAAACTACTCCTTAAATTATCCCATTTCTCACTATCTTCATTCCACACATCATCAAGTATGAGAAGATACCTTTTTCCCTCCAAATTCTTTTGAAGACGGTGAAGTATAGCATTTTTATTTTCTAACCCACTACAATTATTGTCAAGGATTTCAAGAATCTCTCTCAAAATCCTTTTAACATCAAAATTATCAGATACACATACCCACATCTTCACATCAAAATGTTTCTTTACTAGTTCATGATTGTAAACTAGTTTTGCTATAGTTGTCTTTCCGAGACCTGCCATACCCACAATAGGAATAATAGAGATAACTCGTTGATTATTTGCACCAGTCAACAAGTTGACAATTTTTAAGACATCATCTCCTCGTCCTACAACTTCTGAACCATCAATAAAAGAGTCTGTCTCCCGATCCAGACCGATCTTGGGGATTGAGTTCGAAGACTCTCTAAGACCAAGGAGAGCTACATCAATCTTGATTCTATCCAACGATTGGTTGATGCTTTTTATCTTGTTTCCCATCTTAAAGGGGAATACAATAGGATTGGAGGGTGAAAAGAAGCTGCGTACCTTCTTTCTCTTTTGAGTCTCCACCTTTTGACGAAGAATCTCATAGCCAAACTCATCTAGCACATTGTCAGCTTTATAAGCTACATCTTTAAGCTGCAGTAGCCAGATCTTCACAGACTCATCAATTACTTGCCTTTTCTCAGCATCATGTAGAACAGCTTGAATCTTGGTTAATGATTCTTCAAGCTTTCCTAGCTCCTCCTTGAAACCCCATGCAGTACCGATATGCTCACTAGCTAGTGACATCACCTTGCCCATTAATCCCTTAGCAAAAACACTAAGAACAAATTCAGCCATATTTTCTTCCTTGCTCAGCACAAGAGAAAAGTGTTATGAAGAGGTTTGCAAAGTATAGAGTATGTTTCTCAGTTTCTGTGAGGAATAAATTTGGATGACTTGAATAGACTTTTTAAATTAATGAAGCAACCACGGTATTGCCATGTATTGACTAATATATTCTGCCGAATTGTTCTTGTGAAAAGTGAAGTTTGGAGGGCCATTCCATGTCTTTTCCTTTTCTCTCGCCTAACCGTTCTTTCTTTACTTCAAAATGATTAGAAGTTAGAGAGAGTAGGACCAACACTTGCATTGTGGAAACGGGTTTCTTTCTTTTTATTGATTATCAGAACAAGTAGGACCAATATTTCTCATTTGTTTTCCTGAATTTGGAGGGCCACCACTCACCGAAAGACTCCATTATTAGAACAAGTAGGACAACCATTCAGCCGAAAGAAGCTCGGATGTTGCCTATGTGAACATGAGAACTTACTGGATGCCATGCCCATGAACGTTGGTGCCAACATGTTCCATGCCTTGCCTTTTGGGTTTTCAAAGGTATTTTGGTTCTCCTGTAATAAATATCTGTTTTCAAATTCACAAAAACAGAGTACACAGCAATGGTGAAGTCAGAAATTTGTCCTTGGGGGGCCAAGCCAACCTACTTTCTTTCATGTACTAAAAGTTGTTAAAATTGTAAGAGTAAATACAAGTCTCTAATATTTTTTGATAATCAATACAAGTCTCTTATCAATCCATTAACACTTGGATAAATTGTTAATTTTCTAACTCTCACCAATCTTTAGCATAATAAATTCTTTAGATTTGGATGTTGAATCAAGATATTCTCATATCGGTTTTGTAATTTAGGATCACATATCTATTTTTTTTCAGTTTTCAACTTTGTGATTTTGTCAAGGGTTCCACATTTAAAGTTTTAGCAATTGAAACACAGAATTCATTAGAAGTCTATGGAAGGATAACATTTGATATTGTTGATTTGGAAATTTATTAAATATGTTTTGTTGTTTCTATTTAAAGGGGAAATGGGCCATGCGTTAAATTTTTTGGGTTTTTTGTATTGAATATGTCTTGTTGTTTCTGTGTTTTATTTTTTTTGAACCATTTCTAAAACTTGAGGGAGGTGAAGTGAATTCTAAAAGGGCACTAACCGGTATATGTTTTTCAGTTTTTCTCTCAAAACCTCAGAGGGGGGCCAAAGTGAATTTTAAGAAGGGAATAACTAGTATTTGTCATTTTATTGTTACTGTAAATGGGAATTTCAAATATTTTTTTTTTGAAGACCATAGGTCTTTCAGAAGATCAAAACATGTTTCTTTTATTCCTAGTAAAGAGTTTTTTTTTTAATAACAAAACAAGTCCATTTATTCTCTGTTTCCCTACTTGTAATTTATACAAGTCCACAATTTGGTTCCCAAATCTATATTGGTATCAATTTAGTCTTTTAGTTTAAATTAAACAATTTCAACATGATAGTTTCACATTTGTTTCAGTTTGATCCGTTGTAACATAGTGGAGGGTTCATTTAACCAATGTGTTATAATCTTAAGTGAAGCGTCTGGTTTGAGTGGATTGTGAACTTTCCTTAACTGATTGCTTATGGTTTCCTGGTATTGATTTTTGCAGGCATGGATGAAATATTTAACCTCAAAGCAAAGAAATTTTGTGAGTTTTCTACAAGTCATAAAGGACTTCTGCACTTCATTTTTTTCCTGTTTGGGAGTTTTAGGGTGTATGTTTTGCACATGTGTCAAGTGGCCATTGAAATTTTTTTTTTTTACCAATATCAATAGTGGTCCTATGTGTAAGTAATGAAATCCAATCACGAATTGAGAAATATGCAAGTTGTGGTGAAGTGTTTGTCTATGGAACAACTAGTTGTTTATTCATGGGGCAGCTTCAATTGCTCTAATTTGGGCTTTAATCCTAGTCCTTTCTACAAGTAAAATTCATAATCATTAATAAAAAAGAAGTGGTACATGGATTACATGCACATAGTTCTTCTTGCATAATGCAGCCCATATCCCAATAGTATATGACAAAGTGCTTCTTGCACGTTCAAAGCTAGATTTTTTTTTTTTTTTTTTTGAGAAACAAAGCAAATGAGGAGCATTCAAAATATGTACCATTAATTCACTGAATTCAAAAACAATATGGTGAATTTTACTTTTGGATGATTTTGGAGGTTCTTTAAAAAAAAAAAAAAAAAAAAATTATAAGCAACGAGGTATCCAATAGGTGAATTTATCTTGATATTCACATGGGTTGCATAGCAGTATCTCAGCTCATAAAGAAATCTCAAGTGGCAGGCAGCATAAATAGGTTCTTGGAGTGGCTTGGAAGGGTATGTTTGAAAAAGAATACTTGGTCTTCATTAGAAAATTATGGCTTATAAGAAATTATTTGAAATATTTTTCCACCTTATTCTTGAAATGAATAATGAATATTTAAGAACCAAATTAAATAAATTGGATATGTCTCAAACAACTAAAAATCATGGATTATTTAAGATGATATTATAAATGTATATTCTTTGAAATTAGGTCCAGTTTGTTAATTTGTTTCATAGAAAGTTACTTCCACGTAGAAAATTATTTCAGTCAAAGTCTTCTTATTAACTATTTTTTTTTTTTTTTTTTTTTCTAAAAAGCTATCATCAAGAAGCATGTTCAAATCTTTCATATCTGTAAAAGCAAACATATATAGACTAATAATATATTTTCCTTAGAATTGTTCATGTGAAAAAGGAAGTTTCCAGTAGGGCCGTTCCATGTCTTTTCCTTTTTCTTTTCCCTCTCCTAATGCTGCTGTTTTTTCCTTGAAAATTACTAAAAGTTGGAATTGGTAGGACCAACGCTTGCATAATGGAGATGGGTTTCTTTCTATTTCTCAATTAATAACCAGTTGCAGAAAGAAGATATATATATATATATATATATTTTTCTGAAGTAGGAGGTCCACCACTAAGCCGAATGACTCCAATTATTAGAAGACGTAGGACACCTATAAAACCATATAATTTTTTTATAAAAAAAAAAAAAAAAAGGTAGGACTAGCATATAGCCAAAGAAGTTGGATTTTGGACTGGGTCTGGACGTGCCATTTTTATCTCCTAAATAATACTTCTAGAAAGATACATAGAGATGAAAACAGGTCCAATCCAATTACAAAACCAGCCGTCTATTTCTATCCAACTCTCATTTTACAATTGATAGTGTCCAAAAAATTATGACAAAAGGGACGAAATATCATCTAAGATGCAAGCCCTCTCAAAATCTTTGGGTTTGGGTTATGGGCTTATGACATGGGTTGCGCACCCTTTCAATGTCTAAATCTAGTAAGCAAGGCTATGATATCATGATCACGAATAATTATTGTTGAGGGCCATTTGTGAGAGCCCAGGCAGATAGAAAAAAAGCCCAATAATAAGGGCAACAAGGAATTAACAAAATAGATAGCAAAAAACCATTAGGCCCAAGCAGTAGGAATAATGGATCACAGGCCCAACAAATAAACAAATGGGTCTTGAAGAGGCAAGTGGGCTCAAAGAAGCCCGGAAAGAAAGAAATGACATCACATGGGCAGTGTATGAGGTAGAAAAGCGAGAAAGGGCCGCCGCAGGCCCAAGACAATGCAAATTAAGAAAGTAAGGGGTTTATGACAAGCCCATGAGTTCCAAGGATGAGAATAAGGTTATTGGGTCAAGGAAGCCCAATGAAGTTAGTAAAAAGCTCATGGGAGTGTGGAATTAGCAAATGGGCCGAGGAAGTCTAAAGAAAGTAAACGGGCCGTGGATGCCCAAAGAAAAGCCCAAAGGGACATAGGAGCCCATAAGTAAAAGCAAAACAGTGGCCATGACAAGCCACTGAGAGAAGGAATAAACGACTGGCCCAAAAGAGACCCAGCAGGATTAAGTTATTACGACAGGAATAACAGTACAACATTGCAAGAAATAAAGAAAATCGAGAGTGGACCAAAGAAATGTAAGGCCCATCATCAGACAAAGTCCAACTCATGAATGGAGCGGGAAACCAAAGAAAAGCCCACATAAAAGGTCAGAAAACACGAGCGGAGAGTCTCCAGATCACGGCAAACGCATGAGCAGCAGGCAGACTTTTGGACATATCTGAAAGGAAAGCACACGTAAGGCTCAGGCACCACCAGCCTATGCCCAGCCAATATGGGACGTGGTGGGGCCATGGGCCAGAGATAAGAGGTAAAAGGGGGTATGGTTTAGTGGTAGGGAGAGGGGAAAAGACCTATTTTGCGGCTCCTGCCCAAGCCCTTTTGGGAGGTACGTCCTGCTGGGATGACAGACCACCCAAAAGAGGCAAGGTTGAAGGGAAATCGTTAGGTGCATGCCTTGAGGGAAAGAGAGAGAAAGCATTTATGCCGTGGCAGGAAAGAGTGTTACGGTGGACTGAGGAATAAAACAAACTTGCCTTTGTCTGGCAAGGGTAAGCGCCACACACCTTTGGTGGTCGGCAAGTACACCCAGACTAGACAAAGGCGGTTAAGGGGCAAAATGGTAAAAACTGGCCACGGTAGGCACTATAAAATGACCTTTGCCGTACCCTGAAAAGGGGATCAAAAAACAGAGTATTCACGAAGTAAAAAGAAAACAGAGTAAAAGAAAAGAAAAGAAAAGGATAGGAAAGAAAACAGAGAAGAAAAAAGAGGAAATTGAGGAAAAAAGAGAGATAGTACAATGGGCATGCACCAGTAGGTCGGTTTCCCTCTCTCCCCCTTCAAATCCTGCTCTCTTCCGAAAACGTAACAAGGATTCCTTTTGGGCAATAACCATTTAGGTCTGACTCCCTCAAAGTCATTAATCCCCACGGCAGGATTTTTTCCTGGGAGATTATTTGCATTGAGAGGAGGCGTTCTCCCCTCTTTGGCTTTGCTTTCGGCGGACCGAACTTAAAACTTGATTTATGCCCATTCTTGATTAGTTCATATTGTTTTCTTTTTCCTTTACTTTCTCTGTGAGTGACATTATCATGACTGTAATCATGTTTTATAAGTAGGGATTACTTGGTCATTTATTTAAATAGTCAGAATACTATGTTTTGCTATTGTTATTATATTTGTCTGTCGTAACTCATCTGAAACAGTTCTGCTTACCGTAAGCCCATTTCTGGCAGACAAGGCATAGTTTGTGCACAAACCGGCCCAAGTTGAGTTACAATTGGATCGGCCCCAACTCCCTTACTCAGAAACATTCGGGCCCATTACCGCAGGAGGCAGCCCAGCCCAAAGCACAATACGCAAAAAAGGCCCCTACAATTATCAATTATATTCTTAACGCAATGACAACCATTCATCACTCTTCAAATCAAACATCTAACACCTCATTCCATCACAAAATAGATAACCAAAATTTCATTTTCCCAAGTCGGAGTAGCTCTTTCTAATCCTCATTTTCAAAATCCAAATTATATTATGACCAAGGTTGTCAAAATCGTGATCTAGATCGTAGAATCGCACGATTTTACGATTTCATCTCACCAAAACGTTTAGGATCGCACTAGGATCGTATGTAGAATCATGTAAGATCCAATGAGATTCTATCGATTCTACCAATCGTACCAAAACATCGGTTTTTGGTGTTTTTTTTTATTTTTTTTTTATATGGAATAAATTTTTGGTTTTAACGAAACTTTAAGAGTTATTATTTTTCAATGTTGTAATGGTATGACTTTATATACACACACACACACACACATATATATATATATATATAATTATGTTAACCTAAGCAAATATTTTTTTAGTTTCTAGTTCACTTGTAATCAAAATGA
>JAOWBE010138624.1:0-19447 GCA_028566155.1 Quercus phellos
CTTATTAAGAGTTGACAGAAAAACCCAAAGCCCATTAGAGCTAGTGTTTTATTGGTCCCTTTTGATCCCACTCCAAGCCACACACTAAAGCTCAATTGGAAAGGCCCAATAGGCCAGCCCAATTAGATAATCAATTAGTTATAAAATGAGAAACATACAGAAATTTATTTTAAGACAATCATCATTGTGAAGTGGTGTGTATGTGCAAGTGAAGCCACTTGATAATTTTCCCTTAGAAACTGATTGAGAGATCACACTTCTTGGGCGTAAAGTGGAATTGGAGTGAAGATTAAAAATGTTCCAAAGAACTTCTAATCTTTTGTTTTGAATTTCACAGCACTAAGGTACGCTATCTTGTTCTCAAATTCTGAAAATCACATAATGCATGTTATCAATCATAAATGAAATAGATCCATGTTTGTTGCTTCCACTATGTGTTTTGTATGAGATACAAAAGTAGATTTACCAACATATAAAACACTATAAGACCCAATATTTTTTGTAAAGCCTAATCCCAAATTATTTATTTTATTGAGCAAGTTAAAATCCCATTCTTTTCTAAAGTCCAAGAATTTTTATACTTAGCAATATTTGAAAAGTCCATGATTCAAATACATGGAAAAAAAATTTTATCAATGGAATTAAAATTCATAATTAGAGCCCATGATTCAAACACATAATCAAAACCCATGATTCAAACACATGGCAAAACAATTTTATCAATGGAATTCAAATCCATGATCAAAGCCCATGATTCAATCTCATGGCAAATTATTTATCAAAAAGCCCAGTTCTCACTAGCAATATCAAAAAATAAAATAAAATAAAATAAAAAACAATTCTCACTAACAACATAAAAATAAAAAAATAAAAGAAACATTGTTTTCACTAGCAA
Organism: Quercus phellos; assembly: GCA_028566155.1. NCBI lineage: Eukaryota > Viridiplantae > Streptophyta > Magnoliopsida > Fagales > Fagaceae > Quercus > Quercus phellos. The sequence goes on from JAOWBE010138624.1 coordinate 896, forward strand.
CACTGAAAAGCCCAATTCTCACTGGTAATATCAAAAAGCTCAATTCTCACTAGCAATATCAAAAAAGTTCAGGTTTCACAGACAACATCAAAAAGCCCAGTTCTTACTGGCAATATCAAAAGCCGAATTTATGTTGGCACTATTTTATCAAAAGCCCAAGATTATTAGCACTTGACGAAAAATACTATGTCATAATTATTTCACTTAAAAATCCAATGATAAACAATGTTTCAATTTCTTAAACATTACTATAATCTATAACAATCATCTTAAGAGCTTGTGGAAAGTTATTTATCTTAAAACCAATGGAATTTCACAACATTCATAATATTTATTTTCAAAGCTCATGGTAACTATTCATCCTACAAGCTCACCAATTTAAATTATGACGTGATTATCGGGAACCATAAACATTACTTATGATATGAAATTCATCATTTCAAAAACTAGTAAGTGTTATTTACAAAATCATTTTGATGTAATTAAGCTTATGATGTCATTTTAAATATTACAACACATTGCCCAAAGTCTCACTACAAATATCAATCAAAGCCCAAAATATTCACTAATAATAAGAGTCCATGAGGGATGAAAACACATGGCAAGATGTGTCATTGATGTTTATTTTGTAGGTCCAAATATGCTATAAAAAAGAGAACAAGCCTAAGTAAGAAAGGGGATGAACACAACCCAGCCCTAAAGGTCCAACCCACACAAGCAAACCCGATCCAAAGAACTCCAACAAAGGCAGAGGACTGAAAATAGATAACCAGCTTGGTTCATCCTTGACCAAGGTCCAGCTAGAGGCCTCTACAAGAGAACCAAGTTTTTGAAGATGAACTAGGGGCTGTCCCATCAACTTTTTGTCACCCTCTACCTAACGTGAATAGTGCCCAAAAGTTGTAATAGCAGTTAAAGTCTAATGGGTGATAGAACTCCATCATTTTCCTCAAGACTATATCTCCAACAAAAGGGAAGCTGTAACCAAGTTACCCAAATTTCAACAAATCAATGCTATAAATGTCAAAAACATTCAAGAAATGGTTCGTGTGCCAAGCCCATGAATCCTAAAGGGGAAAATTTGGGAACACATGGTTTGGAGAGCATGAAGGGATCTCCAATAGAACCCTTTAAAGCGGGCTTAAACTTTAACACCTAACTTAGGGTGTTGAAATTTTACTTCATATGGCCCAAATCTCAATTGCAGCACTAGCATCCTTCCACAATGCATGTCTTAACCTCATTGGCTGAATATAACCTCAGAGATCCAGGCATTTAATGCAAGACTATTCTGATTTTACCCATATGTGACATTGCCCAAAGAGGCAAGACAGCCCAAAAGAGAATCCACCATTTATAGCCAAATTCTAGAATAATTAAGTTTGCTATTCTGCCTCCTGATCAGTCCTACATTTTGGACTTTTGCTAATTAATACCTCCCTAAACACCATTATAAAAGGATAAGCATACCAACCCACAAAACACACACCAACCCCTCTGAAATTTCTATTATTCTTGTCACTTTGCTTGTAGTTTAACTCTCCCCAACTCATAAATTATTCCCCTTAGCCCACACTCACTTAGCCTCAGACATTCTTTTTCCTTTTCTGCATATTCTAAACCCATATATGCTTCCTAATCAGTCATAAACAACCATTTACCCATTAAAGACTTAGCTTCAGCATTAACTCCAAAATACCACCACAAGCTTACATGCCCACTCACTCAAAATAGCCTTCACTACCCCATTCATGCCCCATATATATATATATATATATATTTCACAAGAATCCTAGTTCAACATTTGCTGCACTGAGCTGGAATCCCTCTCTCCCTTCACACTATGCTGAATAACCCCTTTCTTCTCCCCATGGAACCATTAATTTTTACATTTTGTTTTACTATTGAAGGATATAATGTATTTGTAACAATGAAATTCTTCCCTCATATTGATTTAATGATGGTTGAAAGTACAATTGACCCCCCCTGACCAAGACACACAAGAACTTCCAGAAATGAACACTTTCTTACATCTATTTAATAATTGACTGCTGGACTTTAAGTGTAATTTCACCCTACCACTGGAGAATTTATTTTTCTTGTATTATCAAAACAGGACCACTAATGTACTAATTAACTATTGTGAAATATTTTTATTCGGCTTCTGTTGCTGTTTAGTCAAAGTGCAGCCTTTATTTCTTGCTTGGATAGGCGTATCACCACACCGAAAGCCTTCGGGCATCACCTCAAGAGCCCATCGTTGAGTTTCGGCTTAGCTTCCCCATATTTCATTTGAAGGCATCAATTTCCCCCTCAACACATATTATCCAATCCCAATCTACCTGGGACAAATGCAGTTTGGAGAGGAGATAAGAGGCAAGGCAGCACTGATCTTAATCTTTTCACAATGATTTTTGTCACCACTTTGTAAGTAGTATTGCACAGGCTAATCATTCTGAATGAAGCCAAACCTCAAGGCACTTTGGGATAAGGGTGATCAGTGTGTCATTAAAATGGGCAGGCAAAATTGTTGCAAGAAAAATCTTGCTGACTTCTTCAAAGATTGACATACCTACAACATGCCAATAAGCTTGGAAAAATCCTACATGATAACCATCAGGACCTAGGGCTTTTAGAAGTTTCAGGCTCCACAACCCCTCTTTTACTTCCTACATAGATATCTTAGCTGTCAACCTGACCAAGCTCTCTTCATCAACATGTCTCGGCCATGAAGGGATATCCTAATTCTTCATCAGAACACTATCAACATTTGTACAAAACAAGTTAATAAAACCTTTTTTGATTAGATCAACTACTTCTGTCTCTTCATACACCCAGATTCCTTGGTTGTTTTTCAAACAAGAGATTCTATTCCTTTTCCATCTCATCAAAGCAGAAGTGTGGAAAATTTTGGTATTTCAGTCTCTTTGGAATAGTCAATTGTATCTAGACTTGATTGACCAAAATTCCTCCTCTTGTTGGAGGATGTCAAAATACTCTTTCCTAAGCTAGGCTTCTAGATTAAGCAAGAACTCACTTGGGCCATTTGCGATGCTAATTTGAATCACTCTTAGCCTAGCCTTAACTCTGTTCTTTCTTTGAAAAATGTTCCCAAACACATCTTTATTCCAAGCCATAACCTCTTTAGTGAGATAATCAACATTCCCATTCAGGTGGCTATCCTCTTCCCAAAAATCTTTAACAAGCTTGGAGAATAAAGGGTGGGACATCCACATAGGCTGAAACTTGAACAGTCTAGTCAACCTATAGGTGGGTGGGCAATCTAAACTGAGTAGAATAGGACAGTGATTAGAGTGGGTACGAGCCAAGTGCTGAATCGAGGCCTCAGGATAAAGATTGCCCCAATCCATATTAGCGAAGCCCTTGCCCAGCCTCTTTTCAATAAAATACCCCACCTCACTTGTATTAACCCATGTGAACCTAAGACCATGAAACCCCAAATCTACCATCCCACACGAGTTTAAACACTCCTTGAAGAGCTAAACTCACCTAGGATTTAAAGGATTCCCCCCAAACTTATCATGACAAGATAACATTTCATTAAAATCCCCCAACATTAGCCAAGGTAATTGATGTAAATCAACAACAAAAGCTAAATTATTCGACAATAACTTTCTTTCATCAAATCTAGAGCTAGCATAAATAGAAGAAAGTAACCATAAGTGATTAGAAACACATACCTTTACCACAACATGGATCTTTTGTTTTGTTTTTGCTAGTTGGATTTCCTCCATAAAGTCTGAGTTCCATAGCAGCCAAATGCCTCATGAATACCTAATGGTATCTAAGTGTATTACTCCATCAAAAGGGAACCTATCAGTGATATCCTTAGCGCTCTCCCCACCCATTCTTGTTTCTATGATAATCACAATGGTAGGAGTGTGTTTATTGATTAGGATAGTCAACGCCAAGTGAAATCGAGGGTTTAAGGCCCCCCAGCAATTCCAACAAATTATATTCATTGAAGAAGATAAAGAATGATGTGGCCAAGCCTCACAAAGACTCTCCAAGCCTCACAAAGACTCTAAGCATCCATCTTGCTCAACATTTTCCATCCCAACTCCCTCAAACTCTTCTTAGGCCATTCTTCCCCTTTCGCAAGGATCATTGCATGTTCTAGAATCCCTATTGGCTGTTCCTTTGAGTTTATCAGCAGATTGAAGCTTGACCACAAGGGGCTCACCCGAATCAAAGTCCGAGATATCTCATTTCCCCGACAGTTCACCGCCATTGTCTTGGATATCCATATTCTCATTTCCCTAACCCCTTCCTCCTATTCTGATTCTCTCAAACTTTGCTCCAACAATAGCGATGATAAAGCTCCGCACCCAAATATCTTTGCCTCTACTCTCATTGGAATGTTCGAGGGGAATATCCACCAAGGGTTCGCCCATTCCATCCAAGCTAGGTCTGTTAAGAGAAGGAACCCTAGTTTCCTACTCTCTGGTGTCAACAGGAATATGTATCTCTAAGCCTCCATTTCTTCTTGGTCGAACCATCCCCATATCATTGTCAGACTGGCCTTGATCTGGGCTAGTATCAACGGCAACAGGATTAGGATCTTCCCTTGTCAGAGAGTAGCACACTAGTGTTTGGGAATTTCTTCCATTGGAACCTCCTTTTGGCTTCCCTTTCGCACTCACAAGAGATTTGCCCTTTGCTTTAGTTCCTATCCTAGAGGAAGACACTTGTCCAACGAGATCCAACAGCCTAAAAGGGTTACCAAACCCAAAAGTGAAAAGTTGAGATGATGTGGGGCTCTGGTCAAGGGGATTCTACCATGTCTATTGAGATGGAACAGATGTCGTGCTAGGGGAAGCTTCTTCTCCCTTTTTCGAGGCCATACCAAAAGGGTCACGTCGCCATTTTCCCCATTTTGCCCTCATCTGCACCTCGGGCCGTGCTAGAGCCGGATTTCGAGAAGTGGGATTATGTTAGGTTAAATCGAGGCTTTCCATCAAGGTTAGGACTAGACCTTTTTCCTAGGCCCATTTTGGAATTGGGAGCACGTGATCCTTTATTTGTGGATCCTGCTTTCCTATGTCTCATAAGCAATCACGGCCCATAATCTTCTTTAGGTTCATCAGTCAAAATTTCCTGCCTCTTAGGATTTGCTCCCCTTTGCTTCAACCATACTCTCATCCACGGGAGCACCCTCTGCCACCATTCTTCGATCAGCCATAGGCTCCTTGATTGTATAGGGACAACCCTCCTTTCAGTGACCCATATGCCCACAAGAAAAGCATAGCGAGCTAATGCCTTCATACTGCACTTCTTGCACCACCCCTTCAAGGAGGATTTGGCATGTTAAGGGTTGGCTAAGGTCAACCTAAACACATATCCTAGCGTAGCGCCCTCTCGCTTCAATTGCATTGTTGGAATCAATTCTCAGAACTGGCCCAATAGCACTGCCGATATCCTTGAGCACCTCCATTTCATAGTACTAATAGGGAGTTCTAGAAGCCTTTTCCACATAACTACCTTACTCCACATGGTGGTAGAAGGCTTGAAGTTGGGTTCCCATAGTCTGATGGTTAGATAATGTTCACCTATGAACAAAGGCCCTCCCTTTAGGACATTATCATAATCCTCAACTAAACCAAACCTCATGAGGAAGAAGTCCTTGCCCAAGTCCACATAGTCCAACCGACCCGCTGGCTTCCACATACTCATTATTTTGGAGCGAAGGAAGTGATACCCCACTAACTGCCCAAAAACTTTCACTATCCAAGCATAAGCCCACTTTGCTTAAATGTGTTTCCATTTCTCTAGAGTTAGACTGATTGCTACCATCCCCTTACTCAACTCACCAATACCCACAACAGGCTCCAAGGTATCCTCACCTCTTACATTGAGGTTGAAAGCTTAAGCAAATGCTCCTAGCATCTCCCTCACCAAGTTGTCCTTGTAAGATCACGGAGCCCCAAACTTAGGGGCACCAGCCACCTCCTTAACTTTCTTCATGCTACGTTGAAGAAATTTGTCCTAATCCCCTAGAGGTTATTGTTAAAATCAAGCAACACCTTTCTCTCATTCTCTAGAAAGTTCTCTTGCATTCCTAAAATTTCTCCTTGATGCTCTTTCCGGATTTCTCTATAAGATATCTCTAGAGACTTCTATGTAAAAGTAAAACTAAGCCACAAATTGTTGAATAGTCTAGAGGCTATCATGGGCTAGATATTAAAATAATAATAAAATAAAGCCTAGAACTACTAGAACTCTGGTAGTAGCAATTAGATGAAGATAGAAGCTTCAATGTCAATTACTTAACCGACCTTATGCTTGTATAAATAGGAACCTTTGGTTCCTACTTGTGGTGCATGAAAGGTGTGAGAGACTTTTGAAGTGAAGTGAGTGTGTATCATAAAGCACCAAGTGAGAGATGTGTGACATTGTATGAGAAGGTGAAGTGTGTGCCATAGGTAGCAAGTGTGTAGAGTGAAATAGAGTCAAGAGCTAGTGTGTGTAGGTGTCTAGAAGTGAGGTGTGTGCAAGTGTATTTGGTGAGTAAGTGCCATGTTTGCAGTACACTAATGTCAGTATATGGGAGTCAAGCATCAGTGCTTGTAAAGTGTTGTAATTTAAAGAGTCAAGTTTTAAATAAAAGCTCTCTTGTTCAGTCTTTTGTTCAACAATCTAATGACAAAACTTCTGCTAACTCGACAATCTAGTATCAAAGTAAGGCGATCAGGGACCGTGTTTTTAATGTCTAGGACAATATTTTTGGAGGTGTTCATTCTGCTTGTGTATAGTCTGGGACTGTGAAGCTCGTGGTTTGGGACTAAGCTTATTTGGTAGAGTGAGAGATTTCACCAAGTTGTGATGGCAAACCTCCAAGCTGTCGGCATCATTAGAAGGCTCAATAACCAATATTACAACACATGGTCGACTTGTATGGAGTCATACTTGCAGGTGCAAGATCCGTGGGAGATCGTGGTTGGTGGTGAAACCACACCTCCTGAGAATGCCGAAGCTTTGCGAAAGTGGAATTTAAAGCCTAGAAGGCTTTGTTTGCAATCAAGACAAGCATCGAGGAAGAGATGTTGGAGCACATCAGGCATGTAAACACACCAAAGCGTGGGACACCTTTTCAATACTATTTTCAAAGAAGAATGATGTAAGGCTACAATTGCTTAAGAATGAGCTAATGTTAGTGGCACAACAAGATATGACGATCACGCAATACTACACCAAGGTAAAGTCTCTCTGTCGCAAAATCTCTAAATTAGATCCTGCATCAAATACTTCTGATTCAAGAATGAGAAGGATAATTATTCATGGGTTGAGTTCCGAATATAGAATTTTTGTATTTGTCATTCAAGGTTGGCCTATCCAACCATCATTAGTAGAGTTTGGAAAATTTGCTAGCTAACCAAGAAGCATTGATCAAGCAAATGGTACTTAATGCAGGTTCTAGGAATAGAAATGATGAAGATAGAAAAGATAAGGAGAGCTCTCAAGATCAAGGAGCTCAAGGAAGTCACGACATTAATGATCGATGATCCACGGGTTACAGAAATCATAATGTCAAGTGTTTCAAGCGTGGGAAAATTGGCCACTTTGCATGAGATTGTCAATTCAAGTGGAGAACAGCTCAAGGAAATACGACATTCAGCAACCTAGAATATGATAGCAAAGAAGAATGGGTTGTTGAATCGTGTATGGCTATGATAAAGCCATTTGAAGAAGTAGTAGAAGAGGAAGCAATGCTAACAATCTCAAAGGAAATTGAAGAGAAAATGCCTGAGAGCATGGGGGAGCAGTCTAGGAAAGATTAGTTCACAGTAATTGATGAGTTACAATCTTTTAAGGAGCCAGAACAAAAACCCAATCCCGAGTATGCAAATACAGCAATCATAGAAGATGGAAACATACAAAAGTCATCAACATATGAAGAAGCATCTTAAAGAGAAGAATGGAGAAAAGCAATGGAAGAAGAAATTCAACCTTTAAAGCAGAATCAAACCTGGGATCTTGTGCCAAGGCCCAAGGATTTGAATCCCATTTCTTCTAAACGGGTGTATAAAGTCAAGACCCACGCAGATGGATCGGTAGAAAGATATAAGGCTCACCTAGGAGCTCGAGGATTCTCTCAACAATATGGGCTAGACTATGATGAAACATTTTTCCCAGTGGCAAAGATCACCACCATACGTGTCATGATAGCACTTGCAGCAAGTAAATCTTGGAAGCTATGGCAGATGGATGTAAAGGATGCTTTCCTGCATGGAGAATTGGATTGGGAAATTTACATGGAGCAGCCAAAGGGATTTGAGAGCAAAGCCCAGCCAGATTATATATGTAAGTTACAAAGAGCACTTTACGGGTTAAAACAAGCACCAAGGGCATGGTACGATAAGATTGCAAAATTCTTAATTCAAAGTGGTTATTCAGTAACTCCAGCAAATTCAAGTTTGTTTGTTAAATTATAAGGAAACAAATTAGTAGTTGTCCTTGTATATATTGATGATTTGATCATCACTGGAGATGACGTAGATGAAATTCGTCGAACAAGAGAAAATTTAGTTGTCCGGTTCCAAATGAAGGAGCTCAGAGAGCTTAAGCACTTTCTTGGACTTGAAGTTGATCGAGTTAAGGATGGCTTATTCTTGTGTCAGCACAAGTATGCAAAGGACTTACTTCAAAAGTTCGAGATGCTCAAATGCAAACCAATCTCTATGCCTGTGGAGGTCAGTGCTAAGCTCTGTGCACAAGAACGCAAAGAACTAGAAGACCCAACCATGTATCGACAATTAGTAGATAGTTTAATCTACCTAACATTGATGCGACCAGATACTTCATATGTAGTTGGAGTGGCAAGTCGATACATGTAAAATCCAAGGAAGCCTCACTTGGAAGCAATTCACCGCATATTAAGGTATGTAAAAGAGATGAATGACTATGGTCTCCTGTACAAGAAAGGTGAAACTTGCAAGCTTGTTGGTTATTGTGACGTTGACTACATTGGAGATCATGACAAACAACGTTCAACTACTGGATATATGTTTAGCTTAGGCACAGTTGTAGTATCTTGGAGTAGCAAGAGATAACCGATAGAGTCCCTATCAACCACTGAAGCAGAGTATAGAGCAGCAGCTCAAGAAAGTACGTGGTTGATGTAGCTTATGGGAAATTTACATCAAACAATTGATTATGCAGTGCCACTACACTGTGATAATCAATCAGCAATACGCTTGGCTGAAAATCCAGAGTTCCATGCAAGAACCAAGCATGTGGAGGTGCATTAGTGTCAGTGTATACGAGTCAAGTATCAGTGCTTGTAAAGTGTTGTAATTTAAAGAGTCAAGTTTTAAATAAAAACTCTCTTGTTCAGTCTTTCGTTCAAAAATCTAGTGACAAAGCTTTCGCTAACTCAACAGTTATACTAATGGCTCAATCTCTATCTTGCAAGTACAGAAGCACTTTCTCCAATTCTGCCCAGGACCTCAGTGCTGCAACAACAACACCCTTAGTGTCACGAACAGCAGCAGACCATCAACAATGTCCTGCAGGACCATGGGACCTATTCATCAAGATTGCTGGTGCCAAGGGTCGAAGAAATCAAAGAAGAGCTTTTCCTCTAATGCCAGTAATATAGAGGGAGTATGTGTCTTTTCTTGTGTAGCTAGTACGTTGGTAAAATCATCCACGGGGGCCGTGTTTGAAGCTGTGGTTGCTACTGGTATCACAGCTAAGGATCATGGATTTGATCATCTTTTGTTTTTGACTAATAGTAGGAATGTAGTTCAGGTCTTTAAGAAGGAAAAGTCAACTGATTGGCTTGATTCCATCATATTGGCTGATCTAAATTCCCTTAAGGTTCAAGGTTTGAACTGTAATGTGTTTTGTGTGCCTCATTTAGTGGTTAATGCTATCCAGTATGTAGCTAAGAAGGCAACTATACTGCCCGTGAACGCTACCTAGTTTAATCCAGTTTTTTGTAACTAATGTTCTCCCTTGACTAGTAAAAACAAAAACAAACAAACAAACAAACAAGCTACATGTAATCCCCCTAAAAAATTCATTAGAATCTAGAGAATTATGCGCTAATTTGACATGAAATAAAACCAACACAAATACAAGAAAAAGCATAATTTAACATAACCTATTAGGAAGTTTTGATGAACGCGAATTGGTTTCCTTAAAAGCTTACATTTGAGAGTGTTCCTAGATTAGTTTTTTTTAAAGGCCTAATTAGGCTTAAGTGAACTATACCACTGTACTGGCCTATTAATGTATTAATTGTCCGTTGTGTTATCACTGTACATTTTATCTAGACATGTTATGAATCCAGGCTAGAGCATTTGTGAAGGTTCCCCATGTATAGTCATTGAGATATAATAAATACATTTTCCCCTCGTTACACATCCATTTTGTTAAATTGATAAATATTTAGGGAAAAAAATAAAGATGAAGAAGAAAAAACCGTAGTGAACCATGTGGTAAAATGACAGTGATCTATTATGATATATTTAATGAACTTTTTTTTTTTTTATATATATATATATAGAGAGAGATAGATATATTTAATGATTTCAAGATTTGCATATACAATATTTATAAAACTTTGAATTAAACAATTAAGCATTTCTACAAACCACTTTTTTTACTGCGTAGAGCAATTAATCTAGTCTCAACAAAAAGTCACTTGCAAAATTTTACTCAGAATATTCGATTTCATAAACTTCCAAGACAACAACAAACTTTCTTCCAAAGGAGTATGAAATATGGAAACAATTATTTCCCTGCCTAATTTTTTATTGTTATGATACCACCAAGTTTTTTGAGTTATGACACAGTGTCTCAATGGAACCTTATAAATACACAAGGAACAATAATGTCTATGTCAACCGTTCCTCAAAATCGAAATTAAAAATTATGGCTGTTCGATCATTATTCAAATAACCTTTATTGATTTTTCAGAAGAAAATTTGAAGCCAGGAACAAGTTCTTGGCTTTCCACACGTAACAAAGTCCAGAGTGCACTTGAAGAATATAGCTGCTTCGAGGCAGTGTATGACAAGGTTTTACCTTGTAAAGTTTTAGACCCCTGAAAAACACAAGATGTTTAACCTAATTTATTAGCTAAGTTGTTACTTAGATTAATTATTCAGATCTAGGTTAAACAATCATTAATAAATGTAACAAACATAGCGGAAAAGTAAATAACACAAGATGTAATGACCTAGAAAAACGAATGAAACAACTCGTTCCAAAGCAAAAAAATCTGAGAGAACTAACCCAAGAGAACCATCCACTATATCAAGTTGAGATTTATAATCAAGAATACCAATTCGTAGTAAATCTAATGCACAGTTAACAAACTAGGCTCTGAACTCCACAAACTTCCTTAATTTGGATTTGTTCTCATATAAACCACCTGTTCATGCCTTGATCTTCAGTACGCTTGATAGTTGAAGGCTTGGCTACAACTTTACTCCACCAATACTAGCAATATGGATTTGATCTCCAATAGGTGCTTGTAGAGTTAGAAGGTACAGAACCCCACAAATCTCATAGAAGTAACTCTCAAGACTCGAAAAACGTGTATTAGGGTTTTCTTTTTATACTTTAGAGTGTTGGACTCAAACCCTAAACGTTTTCGCTAGTTGTTGGGATTTAGTTAAAATTCTACAAACCATGGTTAGATAGGTCAAGGCTTCTCTTCGATCGGTTGAGATTGACAGATTTTCAATTCTTCTTTCAGCAACTTGAATGTCCCTGAATCTTAACTCATATCAACTTCAACAATGTCTAAAACACTTCAAAGACACTAAGATCACATACTAGACATGTTTTTGTTTTTAGTTTGCCAACATTAACAAATTAAGTTCCTAAACATTTATGTCTAATAATTCATAACCTAACACACTTGAACTTCACGATGCAGTGTTTGGTGCTGCAAAAGAGTTGTTGGATCTGCCTGTCGATGTCAAAGCTAAAACCAATTCTGATCAATTGTACTTGGTTATCTAGGAAAACAACCTGATAGACCTCTCTTTCAAAGTATGGGTATTGAAAATGCATCAACTCTGGAAAGACCTCAAAATCTCACAACTCTAATTCAAAGTTTCACAAATCTAATGTGGCCTACCAAAAATAACTATTTCTGGTAATCTGTATCTACCTTTTACAGATTTTATATGAAAAAATAAAATTTTGAGCCATACTAGGAGCACAACTCTTTGTACAATTTATTGGGATGATTAGTGTTGATTGGTAAAATATATCGGTATTGTAAAGTCCATATTTTTAGGTTGGCAAACCATGACCAAATGTAATCCATTTATAGTGTTTTTGATGAGTCTTGAGTTTATTGAATTTGTATTTTATAGTCCAAGACAAATACTGAAGCTCAAATCAAGAAATAATAAAGTTTAGAGCAAGAAAACAAGTTTCTGTCAGTTCAACACCTAGCTCGACTAATCAAGATTTTCGATTGCAATCTCAACATCTGGATAGACCGATTGAGATTAGGATATCAACAAAAATCTAAAATTTGAAAAAGTCCATAACTTGTTTATTTCAAGCTCGATTCTGATCCGTTTGTTGTGCTATTTAAAGGACATCATGAGATACCCCTAGAGAGTTTTTTCAATAATTTGTACTTGAATTTACATTATTTTCATCACAACATTGATCTCCTTGAATTTTTTGAATTCAATCCCTCCTTTGCATTTAGATTGACACTAGTTGTCCCATGCCTTCCTTATTAGATATTTAACACTGATAGGCCAAGAATGTATTGACCCCTTTGGTAACTTAATCAATTAATTTAATGAAGTAAAATTAATTAGATTCAAATTACATGCAATAAGCATGGTAGCACAAACAAATCACCAATTAAACTAAATGCAATTGAAAATAAATTTGACACAGGTGATTTGTTTATGAACGAGGAAAACCACCAAGGCAAAACCCCATCGGGTGAATTTAAGTTCACCACTCCCGAGAATCCACTATTATCAAAATAAGAAGTTATAAGTAAAAGGAATCTCAGTACCTAATACCAACCTACAGTTGAACCCTTACCCCAATACTCAATTGGACTTGTAATGTAGTGACAATCTCTCCTTTCAATACACAGCTCCAAGTACGTGATTAACCAATCGATGCACGAATCCAAGTACGTAACTAACACACCAACTTGAGAAAGATGTTGGCTGCAAATATCTTCAATTCATCCAAATGATGAAGATCAAGAAACTCCTTGGTTACCATACCCTTGGCTCAAAGACGTTACGGCTTCTACAAAGAATATGATGAACTTGGGCAATTGTCTCCGATCACAATTTGCATGCATAATGACTTTACATCAAGTTGCATAACCTTGCATCATTTTGACAGCTCTTAAAATAATCCTTATATATGTCTAGGGTTGTGAGAAAAGAAAACCTAAACAAATACACTTGGATATGCGTGAAAACAAATCTAGAAATCTAAATTTCGTAATTCTCGACAGATACTGTTTCTGTTGAGCAGTTGTCGAGGACAAGCATTAAACATCGATAGATATTATCAGTCCAGATATCTGTCGAGCTTTAATGAACAGCACTTGTTCACTTGTTTCTTAGACAGATTTGCATGGCTTCAATATTAGACTCAAACTCTTGTTCCTTGACTAAACACATCCTAAATCTATCCAATTACAAGTAAAGTGTGTATTGTCAAATGATTAGCCAATTTTACATAACATATGTTCTAACAAGTTACACATATATCCTAACAATCTCTCCCTTTGGCAATCCATGACAAAACCACAATAAACAAATGAAGTATGAGAGAAGTCATAAATCACTAAACTCATAATCACTTGTTGAGTACAATAAAATCAAATCCAAATACAAACTCTTGAAAAACTTTGCAATAAGAGAGTTCATGGCATGATAGATTTTGACAACCTGTCTTTCTGAAACACTTTAAACAAAACTCATCAAGGCATCTTAGTGTGAAACAAATATAAAAGATTGCATACAATAAAGAAACATGTATATGAAGAGAGAGAGAGAGAAAACACATGGAAAGATAGGTGAAATGATAACACACATCATCATATATATAAATGAGAAATAAAAGTACAATGTATGTTATCAATAAATGGTCACAAGACCAGTGTACAAAGAGATAATGTAACTACAAGGAAAGAAAGAAAAGAAAAGTACATATATCCTCACTACATCCCTCAAAAACAAAAGACAGTCCCACTATAAAAAATGTCCTATGCTAACTCTTCCCCTAACTACATGACTACTCTCATCCCAAAACTACTCTCCCTTTTTGCCACGAATCACAAAGGCTAAGTCATTGAGAAGTCGTCATCTCTTCATCAATGGAATGGCTAGCATCCTCATCCTCATCCTCATCCTCATCATCATCATCACTGGAACCATCATTAGCATCCTCGTCCTCAAAAGCCTTTGGAGAAGGAAAAGGAGATGGAGACACAGCGAAGCCACCCATGTGAGCTTGTCGTCGTGTGATACGACTAACATGAGTGTTCACCTGTTACAACTGAGTAGTGAGTGTATCAAGGTGAGTATCAATGCACTCAAACTGTGTCATAATGGCCTCAAGCATCACACCACCATTTGAAGAAAAGGGAGAAGAGGTGGATGGAATGGAAGGGGCTGGAGGAGGAGTCATCGTCTTAGTCAATGGCCGCTTCGGTCGAAGCTAGGCCTCGCTCCGTCGAACAGGCACCGTGCTAATGGCACCCATGATGGTAAAGAGATGAGAATCAAGGATAGAGATAGAAAAACGACGAATGATCTGCGTGATAGCCGAAGGTAAAACGAGCTTATCACGGGTCACCGTAATGAAGTGGTCCTTAATGAGGGATAGCAAAAAGCGAGCACAAGACTTTGCAATGGAGTTATAGTGAGACAGTTGATAGAGCAGTATCAGAAAGGTCTGATAGTACCACGTGGCGTTTCGAATGAATACCACATTTAGAGAAGTTCTCTAGGAAATCCTGATGGGCCTTCCCATCACGGAACCAAACGTGAGTGGGGGTAGGATCTAAAGAAGATGTCTCGAAATGAATAGGGTTCCGAGACAGAGTGGATTTACGCTTGGATGCCATACACAATCTATCTGATAAAGAAAGAGGGAGAGAAACAAATAAACACAACATCACAACCCAAAAAAGATAGATAGAAAAGAAAGGATACGTATACATGAAAAATGCATGAACATGTGACATGCTAAAATAAATTGCATCATGGGTTCAACCTAATCCAAACCTAGCAACGCCCAATTTTCAACATTCAAGCACACATCTGAATGCATGAAACATTGTGAAAATGCAAATGGAATTCAATGCATGATCATATAACAACAAATAAGCAACACCAAGCCCAAAAATTTCACAAGAATCTCAAAAGTTTTCAAAAACCCCAAAAAATTTCAAGAAAACCCAAAACCTAGGTCTAAATGCATGAAATGCATAAAGAAAGAAGGATTAAGAGATCATACCAGAGGAGAAATGCACAAACTAGGCCAAAATCCAAGTAGGGAAGATGAAAAGAGTGAGAAAAGAGTGTTGAGAGAGAGAGAGAGAGAGATTTTTCTGTCGAGAGAGATGAAAAAGTGAGATCAGATTTCGTGCTGAAGCTATTTAAAGAAATTGTAGCTCGATGGATCGAGGATCTGTCGAGCACTAAATCTCGACAAATATGACTCTATCAAGGTGCTGTCGAGAATCTGTAGACGGCAAAATCACCTCGATGGATCGAAAAGCTATCAAGAAGCTATCGGTCAAACAAAAACTTTTTCGATGGATCGAGAATCTGTCGAGGAGCTATCAAGACAAATTCTAGATAGCCTGATGGATCAAAGATGCGATAAGATATGTCGAGAAAAGAAGTCCAAGGATCTCGATAGATAGCAATATGTCGAGGATCTGTCAAGAAGCTGTCGAGCTTGATAAAAAGCAGTTTTTCAAAGAAAGGAAAAAAACACAAAAATGAATGCAATCAAGCAAACTACTCAACAAAAGATCCAATCAACATGTTAAGCTCTCAAAAAGCATCTCTCAACAAGAAAAAAATGCAAATCATTCATGAACCAAAACACACACACACACACACTAAACAAATCTAACTAATTTTATATTTCAAAAATAAGTCAAGATAGTTTAGTGAGTACACATTAAGACATGTATCCCTTATGATGGCCAAATCACATTGAACTTGCACATGTATCAAAAGTAACAAAGAATTTGCATGTTGTGTGTGAAAACATAGCAAAGTGCATAAATGTCTCATGTTATAATGTTTTGAGATATGAAAAAATCACTTTAATTCACACACAATCATAACTGCTTGATGGGGACTATCACCTTCCTTCGAGGTATATCCTATAACTCTCACATCTCCTAGAAACACGCTTGCAACCATATTTAAAAGCATTTTGATTCTTTTTGCTTTTATTTTTCTTTTTGAGCATATCATGCATGGGCATATAAGAGAGAGAGAAGAAATACCCAATTATGTTAAGCTTTAAACATCACAATTTTGATATGCCGAAGCATACAGATGTTATTCATGATTGGCAAGCTTTAGTGGTGAGATGAATATTTATGCCTTTCTCTTAGGATTTTTTAGTCATTCCTGTCAAAAAGAATAATATGAGTGTTAAGTACAAGAGATTACTTAATCACACTCATCACAAACATGAGCCACAAAACTCACTTGCTCAGTTGTGAATTGAGATATTCATCTAAGCTACAGAAGATACAAAGTTTAGAAAACTTTATTTCAATGGTCATCCAAAGTACACAAGTACTAATGTACACAAAACACACACTATTTTTCTTTTTTTATAAAAAAAAAAATAAAGCAAAACTGAAAACAAACAAACAAAAAACAAGACATAACATAAATGTAGACTGACTCAAAAACAAGAAAGCAAAACACACAAGTAATGCATAAACAAAAAGAGGGAGAGAGAGAGAGAGAAAGTGACTAAATCACTTTGAGCCTTTTTCCTTCCACAACTTGGAAGAACTTTTTTGTTAAGTGAACCTTTAATCCGGTGGTGAGAGGGAAGAATTGAAACCATTCAAGTTCGAAAGGAACACGAGGGCCTTAAGAAGATCTCCACAAAAAACAACAAAAGAGGGAAACTGATTTAGGTTTCCAAATGAGATCATACTGTTCTCTGTTGAGTGACTAACCACTTGTACCAATTTGGACGAGTATGACCTAAAGCTCCACAGTGATAACAAAGATGCTGCTTCTTCTGTTGAGACTTTTGCTTATTACCCTTCTTAGTCCTAAAGTTTCTAGTCTCTTTCTTATCAAGCTTAGGGGTGCACCTCAAATAGATTTTCCCTTGTTTATGTTCTCACTGGCTTCTTCAGTTTTACATTCATTGTTCTCAGAATTAACATTATTAGCAGGTGAGATAAACACAGTAATACTAGAAGAAGCAATATTAGGAGAAAAGAAATCATACCCCAAACCGATTCTATCAAAAGCAGATTTCTAAAAGCTAAGCATCTCATCAAGTTTTGCACTAGAAGTCCTCTCTAGTTGAGCTTTGACTTGAAATAGCTCCGCTTTAAGCTTCTTGGTCGTTTCAGCAAGAAAGTTATTCTCAAATCGTAAAGCTCCAATGGTCTAATTTGCTCATCAAACTTTGTGGAGAGCCCCTCTCGATCTAGCTCAACATTACTCAACTTCTTGGTGGCCAGCCTATATAATTTCTCATGCTTCTCAGAAACCTTGTACAATTTTTCATAGACAACATGGATATCATCTTAATCGTCCATTTTCTCAAACTTAGAGTCCACCAAGTCCTCTTCATCATCTATTGTTTTTGAAACCCCATCAGTAGGATCAATTGTAGCAGTGAAGGTATTCAAGATTCCCTCATCATCATTGTCATCTGAATCATCCTCAAGTTTGGTGTCACTTAAGGTAGCAGCAAGGGCCTTGCTTTTTCCAATAGTCTTGAGATATATTGGACATTCTTGTTTCATATGTCCAAAATCTTGATATCCGAAACACTTTGGTCCAAAGGGAATAGTGTACTAACCGCCTTCCTTAGCATCCTTCTTTCCTCTATCTTAGCTCTTGAATTGTGAAAAACTAGATTGCTTTTAGTCCTTGTCGAATCCTTTTGCTTTTGAACTGCCTCGTGATATAAGATTTCATCTTAAAATCTTCATCATCAAAAGACTCATCAGTATCACTACTTTTGGCCTTCAATTCCATGCTCTTACTCTTGCTTGATTTCCCGATCCTAATCAAACCCAATTCATAGGTTTGCAAGTTGCCAACCAGCTCTGTCAAAGAAATTTTGTCAATGTCCTTTGATTCCTTAATGGCGGTTGTTAAGTTCTAAAGACTTAGGTTTTATGTATTTAGAATCCTAATTTGTATTGTTGGCAAACCATGATCAAAACAATTTATTTAAGTTGTTTTAGAAGTGCTCAAAGTTGGTTCTTTGCTGTAAAGTTGGAATGAAATACTAAGCTAATTAAAAAACTGATTTAGTACATTTCGATCGATCGAAGCTTAGGCTCGA
>JAOWBE010138631.1:0-19447 GCA_028566155.1 Quercus phellos
CCACAAGCTCACTGCAAGTACGTACATTGATTCAACAACTATATCTCTGAAAATCCACACTCTAAACATAACAATAACAATAAAGCTTCAAACATTCAACTCTTCGAGGGATCAAAACCAAACTGACCCTATATTTAAGGTACTAAAACCAGAAAAAAAAAAAAATACAGGTTACAAATAGACGAAAATATACAAACATATTAGATT
This sequence comes from Quercus phellos, assembly GCA_028566155.1. NCBI lineage: Eukaryota > Viridiplantae > Streptophyta > Magnoliopsida > Fagales > Fagaceae > Quercus > Quercus phellos. The sequence goes on from JAOWBE010138631.1 coordinate 208, forward strand.
ATTATATTTTAAATTTTTAAATTTTGAAATATCAAAATTGAACGATTCACAATTGATCAATTAAACCCTATATTCGAAGGACAAAAAATCACTAATTACCCTTTTATTTATATAGAAAAACAATTTCTACTCACCCATTAAAAGAAAAACCTTTTTTTGGATAATTAATATAGAAAAAACCTAATGAATTAATTTTATTGAAAATTTTATTTATGGTCATGGTTTATTTTTTTAATTACTTATATTTATGCTATAAGTAGGGACACAGCTTAACTTCAAACTTGGTTGTAGAAAATGATTACAACTCTCACAAAAAAAATTAATATGATTACATATTTTAAAAATCTAACTGTTAGATTTCATGTTCTTTATAATCTTATTAACATGCACGTCAAATTTCGTGTCAATCAGATATTATTTACTATTCAATCCATAAACTTAATTTTATGCATAATTTTATAGTAAAAAAGCTTAAAATTTAAACATTTAATTGATGACATAGCTATTGATATTTGATATTCAAGAAATTTTGTAAGGATGCAGAATATTAAAAAATAAAAATGTAATTCAATGGTGGATTTTTCAATATTGACTTCCAATAAAAAAGATATTGAGTGGAATTGTAGCAATTTGCTACAACTAAGTTTGTAGCTAAACTTTATTATAATCATTTTAATTTTTTTAGGGACAAACTTTATTATAATCATGTTATCTTTATGATAACGGTTGAAAATCTAACCGTTAAATTGTATATACTTTATGCTCTTAATACACATGTCAAATTTTGTGTCAATCGAATATTATTTACTATATGATTTATAAATTTATATTTTATGCATAATTTTAAAATACAAAAACTTGCAATTTAAACAATTTATTGATGACATAGTTATTGATCTTTAATTTTCTAGAAAGTTTGCAAGTATAAAGGATATAAGAAAAAGATGTAATCCAATAGTGAATTTGTCAAAAATCGCTTATAATAAAAAGATATTGAGTAAAGTTGTAGCCTTAAGCTACAATCAGTTTTGTAACTAAATTTTGTCATTTTTCTAATGGGAGTTGTAGTCATTGACTAAAAATCTACTACCAAGTTTGTAGTTAAATTTTTTCTTATTTATATTTTTTTGGGGTAGGTGGTTGATCCCAGAACTTGTAGCAACATATTTTAAGCGTCTTTGAATTTGTATGGTATTAATGTGAAGCTTCCTGCGTACTTTCTTGCAACTTACCTTCATTTTACTATTGTTTATTTTATGCTTCCTCCGATTGGGTCGATTTTTCATTAGAATCAGTAGGGGTGTCAAATGGGCGGGTTTGGGTAGGTTTGGGGTGGGCATTATTGGGTTGGGTATATAAAACTCATTTACCCATTAAAACTCATTTAATTAATTACTTTTAACCTAAATCCAACACAACCCAATTATTTTGGGTAAACCCCAACTTACCCAATTACCCAATTATCAAAATTACCAAAATGCTATTAAAGTGAAAATGACCATTTTGAAGCTTTTTTTTTTTAACTATCATTTTCCTTCCAATTCCGTCACTTTCTAACTAACCAAACAGAGAATAGAGAAAAAGTTTCCAGCTTACATTTGCCATGGCTGGAGGCCTCATTGGGCTTCAAGAACCCTCCTTTCCCTTGCTCCAAGCTCATCCTTAACGGAAACACCTGTCCATGAAAACCACCAAAGCCACTACCTCCATAGCCAAGGTCACCGGAAATTAGCTGAAGCATCATTGGAAGCGGATCGGTCCCCCAATTGCCCAAGCCTCCATCAGCGCCGGTCAAGCCAGCCTTAGTTGAAGCGAAGCTAGGTAGGTTGAGAATTTGCTCAAGGAAATCATTGTTAGTGGCCTTCGACGAATTATTAGCCATGAGGTGGAACAGCCTGAGTTGGATTGGCCTAGTTGTGGTAAGTCGCATTGACGAGTTACGAGTTTCAAAGAGCATCTACAAAGAAAGAAAGGGAGAGAGAGAGTTTTGATTTGCTTTGCTTTGCCTGAATTTAGAGAGAGAAAAGTGTTTGGATGCCTAGAAAACGAAGGAAAATGAGAAACCATAAACACTGAACGTCTGAGGGGTTTTTTTTTTTTTTTTTAATGGATGAATTTGGATGAATTGTTTTTGGGTTAAAAGGATCCCAATAGATTTTTAGTTAAAACCCAATAATTATTGGGTCTAATTGGGTTGATGCCCATTTAACCCAATTAATAATTGGGTGAGTTTGGGTTCAATTAGAGTGGATAGGTTTAGGTGGACAAATGAGTTTGGGCTTACTTTGCCACCCCTAAGAATCAGTAACGGATGAAAGGAAACCATTGTCTAGGGACCAACATAAGATATTAAAGATTAAAGAAAAGCATCTTTGTATATCATACTCAATTTTTTAGAAGTTTGATTGCGTCATAAAATAATAGCTATAGTTCGTGTATTGTTGACATCTCAAGATCGTTTTTATGCAAAATGACCAGGACGTCAGTTATGATCTTACACGTTTTGTACACACAGCATCGAATGGTGATGAAACCAACGATTACCTAAATAACTTCAGTCAAATTTATATTCAAAAACAGGAAAGGTTGATTATATGTGTTTGTAATTTCCAATGGGAACAAAGTTATCACGACTCCAATATTGGCATTATTAGGTTGGTTCTCACGGTGGCAGTTATAGAATTTTTTTTTTAGGATGGACATTAAAAATAATTAAATTAAAAAAAAATTAATAATAATAAAACTTGAATATATTAACATCATAAAATAAAAATATATGTAAACATATAAAGTTTTAAAATTTCCTTTCACAAATTTTCATGTTTTGAAATTATTGTATAAGATGATAGTTTCACTATCAATATTATCAGCTACATTTTTTCAATGTACACAACCAAACGATTATTAAGTTATTGATCTCCTATTCAATCACTAACATATTACCTAAATAAGTACTAATATAAACAAAATGCATTATCTTTTTGAAAAAAATATATCACATAAATTCAACAAATTTGGCTAAAGATTAAAGCAAGTACTAACAAACTAGCTATTTAAATAGTGTGCCTTTTTTCTATATATATATAAAAAAAAAAAAAAAAATAGCAATTTTAAAATATGCCAATTGAAAATACAACTTAACAAATTACAATTAAGCGTTTGATTTGGGTTTTTAAGCTAATTTGTTAGTTTGGACAATTTTTGAGAAGTGCTATGTTCACAACATTTTTGCAATACTTTCACGACAAAGTCTAAGCGGTAAGTTTTTACTGGTTCTAATTTGAACTTACCACTGAAATATATATTTTTTGTTTACTAGGAAAAACTTGCTATTTAGGATTTGTTATAAAATTATTACAAAAATATTGTGAATATTGCATTTCTTGCAATTTTTTTGTTCAACATTCAATAGACCAAAAATATATTTAGGATTTGTTATAAAACTATTAGAAAAATATTGTGAATATTGCATTTCTTGCAATTTTTTTTGTTCAACATTCAATAGACCAAAATTTTGGAGAGGATGAATTTTATTTTTAATGGGCTCAATTTTTATTAAGGGTGTTTAAGTTTTTTTTTTAGGGTGGTCAAGTTTTTTTTTCTAGAGTGCTCAAAAAACCCATATTACTTTAAAACTGAAAATTTTGTAAGGTATATTATATATATGTATAAAATTTCAGGGTGGTCCTGTGACCACCCTCATTAGTACTTGGTGCCACCTCTTGGTTCTCACCAGTTTACAATGACAACAAAATTGCCTTGACTCAAGGATGATGGTATTATTAGCTAGGCTCCTAATCCAGAGCATGTGTTAATGTAATATTTTAGTGTCGTGACTCATAAACCTTCACTCTAATACCATTAATCACGATTGGAGGATGTGCTACTTACATATGCATTTTATTTTAGAAAGGTAAAACACATATAATTAGATCTCCTCGTAATCATCTATATAGCTAAGATTGAGCTCGTTTTAGACTCAACTCATGTCGATGCAACATCTTCACATCTCCAAAACATTCACAAAATCTAGGCACAATCCGGAGAATTACAGAAGTATTGAATAAGAAAAAAAAAAACTTCAACAATAGCTAATTATTAGGCATGGCATATAGCTGTAGTTTTGGGGAAAATCTTGGCAACTACACAAGGAAGTATGGTGGTACACCCTGTGGTTAAGATGAAGCATTAAATCTACTGTATAAGTTGGAGTCGTTTACATATGATATAATATAAGTATACATCAAATATACCAATGTCAAGACATAATAGTGAATGGAGCTTTAGTTTTGCTGAGGCATGCTAACTTTGAATGGTGACCCCATTGGAGACCCATGGATGTTGATCTGAGTCTGAGGGCACAATTTCCTTCTACCAATTCCGCAGCTCTGAGGTATGTTTTTTTTATATAATTTAAGAGCCCGTTGATGCCCTTTTTGACAAAGGGCCCAACAGCAAAAGAAGCCTAACAATAGAGAAGGTAAGAAGAAAAAGCGGTTAAAAAGTAAGGAAACAAGCCCAACAGTCTGAAGCTGCAGGATTGATAGCCAGCAAGTCCAAGAAAATAAAAAGAAGTAAAGAATGAGTAAATGGGCCGATGAAGTCCGAGAGATGAAGTAGTAAGCCCTTGGGAGTAATGAAAGGTAAAGAAGAAGTAAATGAGCCAGGGAGGCCCACGGAATGAATTACTAAACTCAATGGGCAGGCTTAAAGTCCCATAAGCCCAAGAGGGGAATAAGAGGTAAAGATGTAGTAAATGGGCCGAGAAAGCTTAAAGAGTTTAGCAAAAGGCCCATGAGAGTAAATGAGGCAAAGAAGAAGTAAATGGGTTGAGGAAGCCCAACAAATGAAGTAGTAAAATGGGTTGGCATGGTAGGAATGTTGGCCAACAAGCCCAAAAGAGGTAAAAATGTAGAAAGTGGACCAAGGAAGCCCTGAGCAAAAAGATGGGTGAGGGAATGGGCAGACATAGCAGGAACATCAGCCCACAAGCCCATCGGGTAATAAGAAAAAAAAAAAAAAGAGAGAGAGGTAAAGTTATGGCAAGCATAGTGAGGTAACATGGTAGGATCAGTGGCCAAAAGGCCCACAATCATAGAGAAGAAAAGTTCAGGCTTAGCAGGGGGACGAAGGCTTTTGCCCAAGCGATAACCAGCCCAATGAGGGATTAAAGGAAGAAAATATGAGCCCAAAAGCCCACACACCCTTCACGCCACAAAAAATAGACACCAACTAGCACGTACAACAGAATCAAACAAACGTAGAGACAACAGAAATGATGTGAAGGCCAAAAAGAAACAAATTCAGATGAAGTGAAGCATGCATAAAGGGCCAGGGCACCACCTACTTATACCCAGCCAATACATGGGAGGTGAGTCATGGGTCAAGGCTTTTAGAGGGTGTGGTTTGGCGGTGGGGAGAAAAGGGGGTTTATTTTGGGGTTCTTGCTCAAGCTTCTTTGGGAGAAATTTTCTGTTGGGATGACATCTCGCCTAAAAGAGGTAAGTATGGCCTGGAACCACTTGATGCATGTCATAGAGGTAGGTGATGAGGTAGCTTAATCCTTATCCAGATCAGTGAAGTAAAATCTAAGAGAGGTAAGAAACAAGACAAGTAATTTTGTTTGGGAATGAAGAGTAGTACAACCAACACACTTGGAGTAGAAGTAGTGGCTGGGCAGTTGGCAGGCTAGTAAGAGTCTTGGAGAGATACCCATAAGGAGCCTAAAGCAATTGAAGGGCAAAAATAGTAAATCCTACAATGGCAAATGGTATAAAAAGGGGTAGCTATGAACAGTGAAGGGGACAGATGGAAAGAAAGGTAGAAAGAAAAGAAATAATAGAGAAAAAGAAAGAATACACAGAAAAATCAGAGAGAGGAAAAATATAAATGGTAGGGATAGAGGCATGTATCAATAGACTACTTTTTCTCTCCCTCTTGACAAACCCACTCCCTGAGGGATTGAGAATCAAAACTTGAACCATTTAGGTCATTTTTCCAAAGTGTGTAACTTCTACAATAGGAGCTTTTCTTGAGGTTACTCACATTGGAGATTGGCTCCTTTCTTGGGTCAGTTTCTGCTGAAAAGCTTAGCCTACTGTCTAGTAGACAAGTTTTTCTTTTACTATTCATACTTATTGGGTGATTTGTCTACCATTCAGTTATTAAGTTATTTGTCTTTTCTGCCATAACATTATTTCTATTTGTTGTATTATTCTGCCATAACTTTATTAGCTATCTTCCTTCTCGGTGTTAATTTCATTCATTTCATTTAGTATTGTAGTTATTCTAATGTACTGTATTTCTACCATAACATCTGTAATAATTATTCCTACCATGGCCTAGGAATGCCATACGCTCAGCCCACGATGCTCATGCCAGAACGTGTCTAAAGTGAGATGGTTCAACTTGTGCACAAGCTGGCCTGAAGCGTAGCCCCATTTAGGCCAATCCCAATTCTCTTACCTCAAACCTACAGGCCGTAGCATAGCAAGAAGGGTCGAGGCCCAACAATACAAAAAGGCCCACCACATTTAAATTGGCGACTCCATTGGAGAGTTGGGAGAAAGAGAAGGAAAGCAAGAAAATCCCTCATAAGTTATGCCCCCAAGATCAAAGACGACGTGAGATATGAGGACTGTGCCATCGTAAGCAAAATTAAGGCCATCCATGCCGCACCAGCCCAATCAAGCAAAGGGTGCTAATGGAGAGGGGGCTAGGCCAAAGCAGCAGCAAAGGAATTCCATTGACAATACTAACTTCTTCATTGAAATATTGCAGTTTGTACAATATTCCCAACAACAGCTGATGGAGGAAATGCGCTAACTGAAGAAGGACAAGACAAAGGAAAATGGGAGCCAACATGACCTCGAATATGTAGCAGACAAGGAAGAGACCCATGTAGGCGATAGGCTGCAGAACGCAGAGCAGCGCTTCATCACGATGGCTGATGTAGCAGCACTGTTAGAGTAAGAAAAGGCCAAGGTGCCTAAGGAAAGATTCTATTCACGAAGACCTCCCTACCTATTGAGGAAACTTAGCAAGTCGTATCCTAATAGATACGAGCTGCAAACCTTCACACAGTATGATGGCAGAAGAGGAAGTGCCGTGGAGCATGTAAGTAAGTTTATCAACACCCTTAGTCCCTACATAGCAGACGAGGACCTTTGCCTCCGAGAGTTTTCAAAGTCCCTATGTGACTGAGTATATACCTAGTAAATCGGCTTGAAGCTAGGATCAATCTTAACGTGGGATGATATGGTAGACGTGTTCTGCACCAATTATTTCCATGGAAAAGAAACGGTGATGCTCGTAACTTTGAAAGGTACTAAGCAAAGAAGCAGTGAAGACCTCATGGAGTATATCAAGAGGTTTAGGGACAAAACCCTTGATTGCTATGACTATTGTAAGGAGGAGACGTTGGTGGAAATGTGTATGGGCAATATGATCATGGAGTATAGAGCTGTCTTGGAAAATTTAGAAATTTCCTAGTTTGCACAACTATTGCAAAAGGATAGAAAGACGGCCCAATCAATTAAGCCTAGCTCTAACAAGCCCAAAGAGCGAAAGTCCACACCGCAAGCTATGATAGTGTCCACCGGCAAAAAGAGGAGGAAATTAGACGGAAAGGAGTACGAGAGCCCTCCACCAATACCATGCACACCAACGAAGTTGGACGTGCTTCTAGACAAATGGATTGCAGATAAGGTTTTTAAACCTAATCAAGTTTCTAGAGAGCCCATTAAAGAAGAAGGGAAGGACCCATATTTTTGCCGTCTGCATAATTATGTGTAGTATGCCACCGCAAAATGCTGGGCACTCCACAAACTAGTGCACTGTAGGATCAAAGAAGGAACTCTTGAGTTGTCTCAACCAAAAGTACAAAGGAACCCACTCCCCAATCATAAAGGGAGGGGGGTAGCAGCAGCTATTATTTATGCAGACTTAGGTGAGAATGAAGAGGAAAGACTAGCTTTGCCTACTGTGGCCATCACTACCCTGCCAAAAAGCTCTCGGTTCAAAAACTTGTTTGACCAACTTGTTTGGTAAGCATTGCTTCAAGAGCAGGAGTAGAATGCATTATCGCAAAAGCCCAAAATAACAGAGCCTTTCTGTAAGACATTAATGAGATCACTTTTAGCAAAGAAGACATGGAGGTGGGATACTCAGACCACAAAAGGCCTTTTTACCTAGTGGCCTCCATAAACCAAATTCTCATTAAGAGAGCTCTGGTTGACATGGGCATTTTAGTAAATCTCATTTCACTTAGCACACTACAAGCAGCAGAAATACTGAAATCAAGATTCAAGGATGCTTAATGGAGGTGATGGTGTTTGGAGGAAGAGGCGAGTACACCGCAAGACATATACAGCTATGGTTGAAGGTGGGCCCAATAGCCTCCTTAGCCCGATTCCATGTGGTAAAGATGGAAGTTTCCTATTATATACTACTGGTAAGGCCATGTCTGCACAAGCATCACCTAGTTTCGTCCACCTATCACTAGTACATGAAAGGGAGATAAAGGGAGATTGAATGGCAGGATGATACGGATAGCAACAAACTAATCCTCATTCGAGCAGGTAGAGGCCCATTTGGTTGAGACCATGTTCTACGATGAATGGGCATCATCTGGAGAAAGTTCAATATCTAAGCTGATTAGCACTTTTGTCCCCAAGTGGGAGGACGTCCAAGACAACCCAGAACCTGATTTGAGGGAGTTGTTGATGTGAAAGAGAAAAAGGAAAGAAATGCCAACTCCGGAGCTAGACAATACGCCATGATGCGTCAGGGTCTGAACACCTGACGGCAGGATAATATATAAATTATGAAGGTGCGTGGGTCCTACCTGCAGCATATAAGGGGGTCCCAGAAGAGTGCGACAACATAAAACTCTAGTATGCTACCTGGCCCAAGATAGTTCATGGGAAGAAAGTGACACAAAAAGTGAAAAGAAGATTATGGCAAAAAAAGAAGCGCAAGTAACGGTAGAAGAAAAGCTTAAATATATTGACTTGGGCACGGACCCACAAAAGCCAAAACCAATTTCAATAAACTCAAAGTTGTCAAAGGAGGAAAAGGTAGAACTGATCCTGATGTTAAAGGAATTCAAAGACATTTTTGCATGGGATTACAGTGAAATACCCAAGCTATACCTAGGGCTGGAGGTGCATACGATCAATGTGGATCCTGGGGCCAAGCCAGTGGCCTGCCAGGGTGTTCTACACCGAAATAGAGAAGTAAATAGTAAAGGAGGTACATAAATTATTAGCGGTTGGGTTCATCAAACCAATTCAACACCTACGGTGGTTGTCCAGCATTGTGCTTGTGAAAAAGAAGAACGGGTAGATACGATGTTGTGTCGATTTTAGAAATCTTAATTGGGTATGTCCTAAAGACAAATTCCCATTGCCTAACATGGATTTGCTGATAGATTCTACCACAGGAATTACCATGTTTTCCTTTATGGATAGGTTCAACGGGTACAATTAGATTCGGATGGCACTGAAGGATGCAGAAAAGACTACTTTCAGAATGCCTATTGGGAATTTCTATTACATAGTGATGCCCTTCGGGCTAAAAAAAAACACAAGTGCAACTTATTAGTGCACCATGACAATCATATTTCACGGCATGATACACAGAGAAATGGAGGACTATGTGGATGACATATTGGTGAAGTTAAGAAGGCAAGAAGATCATGTCAAGGTATTAAGAAAGGTGTTCGAAAGATGTAAACCTTTTAAGCTAAGAATGAACCCTTTGAAGTGCGCCTTTGGAATGTCTGCCGAGAAATTTCTGGGATTTTTGGTTCATTGCAAAGAGATAGACATAGATCCAACCAAAGTAGTGGCAATAGCAACTATGAAGCCACCAACCACAATGAAAGAGTTGAAAAGTTTTTTGGGCAAAGTTTCTTACATCGGAAGGTTTATCCCTGGTCTAGTATCAATCACTTCGGCTTTTATGAAGTTACTAAAGAAGGGTTAAAACTTTTAATGGGGGGATGCACAACAGAAAGCTTTTCAAAGGTTACAACAGATTATGATAAACCTTCCCATAGTGCAAGCTCTGGTCCGCAGGAAACCATTGCTGCTTTATCTAGTCTTAAGCTTATCTGCCATTGCGGCTTTGATAACCCTAGAAGACGAAAGCGGAGCTAAGCAGCCAGTCTCGTCTGCCATTGGGTATGCTTAGCAATCATCTACGCGTCACAAAGACTGCACCATTACTTTTTGGCTTATGACAAAATCCCATACGATCAAAGCGCTTCTTCGATAACCCATTCTATCCAAAAAAATATCTCAATAGTTATTACAGTTATCAAAGTATGACTTGAAAAAGGGAATACCCAAAGAGGTAAAAAGCCAGGCCATAGCAAACTTGTTGGCCCAATTTCCAAGAGAAAAGGAATTTTCGCTAGAAGATGAGGTACCAGAAGAAGTAGCTACGACAGAAGTGGCCGAAGAATAGTGAGTCATGAAGTTCGATGGTTCCTCTATGGCAAACTCAGAAGGTGCAGGGGTGGTCCTTTATCACAGTAGTGAAGAGACCGTGGCACTTTCATTCAAGTTAGAATTTCCATGTTCAAACAATATAGCGGAATATGAGGCTTACCTGATGAGGTTAGTAATGGTCCTCGAGATGGGGATCAAACACCTAAAGGGTGATAGGCGACTCCAATTTGGTAGTCTACCAAGCTGAAGGGAGTTTTTCTTTAAAAGAACCAAGTTTAGGCCTGTACAAGACGTTGGCCCAAAGGATGGAGGAAAAGTTTTATACATATGAAATAGAGTATGCTCAGAGGAGCGAGAACCAGTACGCGGATGCACTAGCTGCATTAGGCTCACAAATAGCCTTTGATGGAGGCAATGCCAGCGTTGAGATTAATAAGCGAAGGGAATCCATAATTGAAATACTTCAAGAAAGGTTTCTGGAAAGGAAGGAATGCAAAAAAGATTGGAGGGCTCCCATCAGGGAAGCCCTGTTGAAAGAAGAAGACATGGCAAAATTGAAAACATTAAAGGACTATATCCCAATGAAAGGAGAGTTGTACCATAGAATGCCAAGAGGAATTCTATCAAGATGTATGGGGCATAAGGAGGCCTAGAGAAAGCTAGAGGAGGTGCATAACAAAATTTGTGGGTTTTACGGGGAGGTTAGCTTATGCCAAAGGTTGCAGAGAGTGGGTTTCTATTGACCAAATATGAGCAAGGATGCAGACCTGATCCAAACCCAATTTAAAGCCTACCATCTAGCCATAGATAGGGAAGAGAGTTATGTCATGTTTACCACGGAGGATTGGAGAAGTCCGTTCATAGGATACTTAACAAAAGGTGTCCTGCCACAGAAACATGAAGAAAGGTATAAACTTAGAAACTAGCGACTTGTTACTTCCTACATAAAGGATTTTGTTTTAAGAAGGGATACGACAGAGACCTATAACGGTGTTTAGGGTGAAAAGAGGCTAGCGAGATGTTAAAGGAAATGCATGCAAGAGAATGCAAAGAGTACCAGAGAAGGAAGAAGTTGTACCGATGCATACTATAGATAGGCTACTATTGGCCCACTATAGAGAGGGATGCAGCATAATAAGTAAGGAAGTGCCATGGCTACCAAGTGCAAGCTAATTTAATCCATACCCATCCACAAAACTTACAAAGCATGATCACTCCATAGCCTTTCCACACTTCGGGGTTGACTTGGTGGGACTAGTCAATCCACTTTCTAATGGGTACATATGGATCCTTGTGGCCATACCACTCCGCAAAGCCACCAAAGGAGCTGTAGCAAATTTCATCAAAGAAAACATATTTGTTCGATTTGGGGTACCTCACAGAATTATAAGCAACAATGGTACACCTTTTATAAACAGAGAAGTGAGGAAAATGCTAGAACTCTACTAAGTGAAGCATCACTGGTCATTGCCTTATTATCCGTAAGGGAATGGGCAGGTAAAAGTAACAAACAAAACCCTCATTAAGATCGTCAGCAAAATGAGTCAAGAATAGAGTGGAGGTTAGGTGATAAACTTGCCAGACATACTATGGGCTTACCGAAGCTTACCCAAATTTGCCACAAGATTCTCTCCCTTCTTCCTAGTATATGGGACAGAAGTGCAGAGCCCAGCCGAAGTAATGATACCATCTCTGAGGATTATGTAGATATGAAAGAAGGAAAAAGAAGAAGGAAGTCTTTAAGGCAAAAATGTGCGAGGACATAAATGGATTGGATGGGAAGAGAGAGGAAGCTCAAAAGCGTAGCCGCAGATACAGGCAAAGAATGACTAAAACTTATTGCAGGACAATTAAAAAAAGAATGTTTACAGAAGGACAACTCATGTTGAGGACAGCAAACCATGCCAGGCAAGATATGGCAGGACCATCTAATTCTCACCAAAGTGGGAAGGACCCTTTCGTGGTAAGGGAAACACATGTAAGTAGGTATTATCGCCTAGCCCAGATAGATGGAAAAGATTTGATGGACCCCATTTATGGCAAGTGTTTGAAACACTATTATGCATAGGGAAATATTATGTAATCATTCCTTTTCTTTCTTGTATTTTCCTTTCCTCTAAGTGACCATCCTTGCAAGGGATATGGTGTCATAAGAAAGAATTGTAGTGTGTTTTACTTGTAACTCATGTTTAAAAGCAAAAAGCAGAAAGTAATGAAGATCATGCATGAATTATTAGCAGGAATATATTGTACCATAAAGCATAATAATAGTTGTAGCAGATGTAGCATAATAGATTACAAGCCCAAAATGTATAAGTCATACTAGACTTATCAAAATAAGTCATAAATGCTGGAGAAATAAAGTGTACTATAGAGAGAATGGGGGAGAGAAATGAACATTGGAGAAGGAAATAAAGCTACATCATCATAAGGGATAAACGTCTAAGTGATCAAAGGCCAGAAATAAGGGTTTGGTCCTCGAATCGGTTGGAGCCAGTGACACCGAAAAGAAAACACTCATGACATGCCTTTAAGTCTGCCACCTCCTTCTTCAGACTCTAGATGCGAGTATCAATGGCGCCCACAGTAGGCTAAACCTTCCTTATGAAGAGGGATTGGGATTTCTCTCATAAATGGTCCAGCAAAAACTCCATAGCAAATCCAACTTAGATCAACTCCTAAACCGTAACCCTCCACTGCAAGATCATCTCAGTAGAAACCATGTTGATGAAGTTATGCTCAATGTCATTAATCATACACCCCAACAACTTGAGGAAGTGCTCCCTCGCAGAACGACCAAAAGTAAATCCCTACATGAAATCTCCACGGTTGCTGTAGACTACCTCCAGACATGTTACGCATTCCTTGGGTAGTCGAAAGCCATGGAAGTCAACATAAAGAAATATGGCACCCCAAAAGTCTATTGGGTCAAGGTCATTGGTATTGGCTTGCTCAAAACAGGTGAAGAAGACAGCTGCCTCACCCACAAGATTGGGAATGGTGGAAAAACTGCTACCAATCTCAAATCAAGAGGTCAGAGCCACTTCGATAGGAGATGGACCTGAAAGAGAATATAAGGCATAGCATAAGCCCATAAGGAGTAAACAAAGGAAAGAGATGGATGCAATAACAAAAGTTTTAATTGAAGGTGGGATAAAGGTAAGGAAATTACCAGGACCAGCAGGGGTGGGGCTTGCAGGCACTATAGAAATAGGGGTTGTAGGTACTGTAGGACCTACTACAGCCTTGGACTCCTTAGGCATGTTCATGACTGCATGGTAAGAACAATACGTAGAGTAAATAAAGGGATACACTAAGAAATAACAAGAGTAGAAGAAAAAGAAGACTTAGTAGAGACAAAGGATACATGCCCACGGCCTCAGCCTCTTGCTCATCACCATCACTAGCCTCATCGAAATCAAAAACTCATGTTTTCACAATGGGCTCATCCTCAAAGTCCTTAAAGACCTCCTCTGACCCCTCATCAAAAGACAAGTCTGCATTAGGCCCTCGGGTGGCAAAACTAGGGATAGAGGATGGGGTGACAACCAAGGAAGAGTCATTCTTCACATTCTGGGAAAGGGCAATAAAAGGACTGCTAGCAGATATGATAGGAGTAGTAGCAGAAAAGTGCTTTCAGTCTGGGACACACCCGTAGGAGTAACTCCCTTTTGAGGAGTAGGGATCTCGACAGGAGTAGGGGAAGATTACCCAATAACAACCCTCTCAGCCTGGGTACTCTCCTCAGCAGAAATAGGCTCGAATGGAAGGATTGGAGCTTCGATAGGAGCTCCCTGTGCAACAACAGCATAAATAGGCTTGAATTGAAGCTTCAACAAAAGCCATGGCCTTAGCCACGACATTCGCTCCATCAAAGAAGCCTTCCATAAGTGAGCCAGCAGTAGGAGGAGCCTCCTCACTCGTAAGATGATTAATAAAAATGGGCTTGAGATCAACCTAAGGAAAGGATGTCAAAGCAGGAAAGAAGAAAACAAGCATACAAAGAAAAAAGAGGCATATAATAATATATAAACAATGACAAGGAATGGGGATGCATGCACAAATATGGAAAGGGAAAGGAATGTACCTCAACCTTGGGCTCATTGAGCAGTATAGGGCAAGTGGCAGAAGTATCCTTCTTGTACTTAGATTGCTAAGAGGGGAGAAAAAAACACATGTACAAAGTTGGCCGTAGGAAAGTTCAATAGATAACTAAAGTAAAGAAAGAGCAAAATTTAGAGATAACATACTTTCCTCTCGGTAGTGGCAAACGGGGCTAGTGGAGATGTCTTCCTCTTGCTACCACGAGTCCTGCTACAAGGAGGAGCATCCACAGATGGCTTTGGTGTAGGAGGCTTAGGCTTGCCTGCTAGAACGGGTACGAGCAAAAGGAGGGGGAGAGCTCTTAAGGACTATATTGCCAATAGGGGGAAGGCCTCCTTTATATGGGATGATGTTAGAGCAAGACTCGGAAGAGCCATCACCTTTCTTGGTGAACTTAGGCTTGGTAGTCCGAGATACTGAGCCCTTCTTTATAGGCACAGGAAGGTTCACCACCTCCACCTTCTTCTCCCAACCCAGAGAAAACTCACCAGCATACAAGTACCACCACTTCTCCTTCTCCTATTGTGGGCACAATGGAAATTGGAGTTAACACCTAGTTATATGGTCTAGGAACCATGAATATAGCATCCTTTCGAGGAAGGACCTTTGATCATACCACCAAAGTTTGGGTTCAAAGTTTAGGTACGTTCTTGGGAAGGATTTAGGCACCCAAGATCACCCAACCCTAAGGTTGGCCTCCCATCATTGTGTCTTATATCTTAACCTTATTAAAAACATGTTCAATACTTGTATCTATACTCACACACACACACTAGCATACATCTAAGCATACAATCATGGCATCATTCATCCCAAAACACGTACTTATCCATCTATCCAAACGAAAAGGAGCCAAACATAAAGGAAACCCTAGCATTCATCTAACATATGAAAACCCCATCATACATCTAAAACAAGGCAGCAACTTGCACATGGTAGCGAAGCATATCATCATTGCAACGAAAACATCTTACAAATTCCCAATCATACATCTAATCATATTCCATCATAAAGTAAAACCCTAGCATGAATGCGTGAACATTGCTAATGCATGACTTACCCTTTACTTACCTCTCAGTAGCACAACACCTATGGCATCAATGCATAAACATGTAAATAAATGACATTAAAACTAAGAAACTCTAATTTAAGCATGTGATAATAAACAAGCATGTTAAAGGATGAACAAGCAAATATAGGGCTTAAAACATATGAAAAAGGGCTACAAAGAACAAACATGTGAATGCAGAAATAAAACAAACAAAATTTAAGGTTTTTGGGTAACGGCATCATGCATGCTAGAATAGATCTGCATATGCATGAGTTCAACCCTCATGCGCAAGCTAGATCATGTGTACGCAGATCCTTACCTAGAAAACTTAATTAACACATAAATAGAGCAGAAACCAAACAAAGCAGAAAAATGTAAATCTAGTAACCTAACATGCTAAAGAACATAAAGAAGGCCTAAAACTAACCTAAGCAAACATATATAAACATGAACTATACAAAGAAACAGATTAAAGAAAAAATTAAAAGCAGAAAAGGAAAAGAAAAGTTCAAAAGAATACCTTAAAGCAAAAGCTCCTACGCTTGATTTTTTACCATTCCCCTCAGTCAAATCTATCACAATTCAATAACATAGTGATTAGCAATCTTAAACTCAAAGGATTGGGGCTAGAAAAGGTCACAAGCAAATAAAAAATGACTGGAGTGTGTTTTGTGAAAACTCCCTTTCAATTCACTACTTTCTAGTGAATCTTAGGTTTTTCCAGTAAGATTTCTATGTATTTTGAAAATATACCATGTTAGGCTTTATATAGTGGGAAAAATGAGGTTTGGAATAGTTCCCAGACGATGTGTGATTCGTTCCAAACCTTAGCCATTATTGTAGAAAACTTGCATTTCTTATACTTTTGAACCCTAGCTGTGGGCGCAGGAACATGCCTGCGTATGTAGGCCTCGACCCACGTACACAGGCTGAGGGCTACTTCGGTCATTTTATTTCTAAAAATAGGTTTTTTCTCATTTAAAATGTTATATTTTCCATTTTAACACTTCTCAAGTCAATTTAATATGTGATTGGGCTCTAAACCGACCTTGGGCCTTAGAGTTTGAGCATCATTGGGGAACAGGGGCCCAAGTCATAAGGGGTATAAAATGTAGTGTCTACATCTGCCACTCAAATATGGCAAACCTACTTTGCTTCCTAGCATACGCCACCACGAACTTGGTGGGAAGCAACAACCGTGGGTTCATGGAAATGATGGCATATAGGCCCTCATGAGGGATAAGAGAGAACCCATAGCCACCCAACAACTTCTGGCCAAAAGAAATCATCACAACCTGCCAGTACCCGTGCATTTGAGTAGTGCAAAGGCCTTCTCTTTGGGAACTTGGAATAGTGACTACTGTGAAGTGCCTAATCCAAAACTCAAAAGCACTAAGGTGCAAGAATGGACAGACCAAAGTAGCAGACTCTACGATCGCAGTAAAGTCATCAGGTATGTCTTGATCGAGCCCAAACTGCCTTCTCACTCTATGGGCAGACTAATGAACATAATGGATGCCCTCATCAGCTAGATAAGGCAACCACCCAACATTGGTGGTTGCCAAATATGTAATCCCCCTCTCATCAAAAGCAGTTAACAAGGTGGTGGTTCCAGCAATGGCCATGAAAAGGCCCATCACCGAATCAACAAAAGTAAATTCACTCCTTAAGTCCCTGTAAGCTCTCCATGAAAAACCAACCCCCTTGTCAAAGAACTCTATGGCAGGATGCCCAAACAGCTTCAACCCAACCCAACGATAAGCTAATGAAATATCAGTGACAAAATGACCACATAAATCAATAATCACCTTTAAGCAAGACTGGTACTTCTCCTTGGTATAGCGGACTGGCTTGCACTTAGCCAAATGCTCGGCACAATGCTCCCACAACAGATGCTACAATATAGTACTGTGGGCAGAAAAAGTAACCATATGGCAGGAACTTGCCTGACTCTCATCACTTTGCAAAATATCCAACTAGATGTATAGATGACTTAGAAACATAGGGGCTAATGGCAAACTCACTCTAGCATAAATCTTTCTGCCTAATTGAAAGTAAAGGGGTTTTACAACATATTGTGGATGTGAACCGAAAACGAACTTACAAAGCTAGAATGTGATGAAGGTGGCACGGTGGACGGCAATAGAAGCCTTCGAGAAAGCCCTAACCCAATGAGACAATTTCGCATTCTCGCTCATCCCTTTCTTCAACTTAGCCTCCTTCTCGGTGGAAAGCTCGATGTCATTTGGGTCCGTGTCACCAAGAATGGGTAGCAATAGTTGATTGGCCACATCCTTTAAGGTCACGGTGATCTCGCCGCAAGAAAGGGAAAAGGTATGGGTAGCATTACACCACTGATGAACCAAGTGGCATAGGTTGAACAAATCCCGATAGTTAGACAAACACCAGGAAGAAATGATTGCCTTCAACACACCCTCCTGCTGTAACACCGACATAAAACTCACATTGGACAAATTCGTGTCCGCCCATTCTTTCTAACCTAATGATGTACCCGACCTAAATTTGAAGAGAGTGGGTGTCACGCCCCAAACTCGATACTCGAATTTGTGACCATGACCGGGATGTTAATATCAAGACTAAACCTAATATTAACAAGAACCAACTTAACCTTTTTCAAAAACTTTTACAAAAGCTTCCCTCTTCTTTTCATCCTGTTTCTTTACTTTTTGAGATAACCTTTTCACTTGATATTTAGAGCATCTACATTGTACTTCAACCGATAACACAATCCACCAGTTATTCAAATTCTAAATTTGACATAATATATCTCTTAATGCTTTAAGGTACACAACTTTCATTAGATCCTAAAATACACAATACTACAAAGCTAAACATCAAATTGTTAAGTTGGGATCTATACTTTTAAAACTAAAACCAATTCCTTCCAAAACTCGACTAAGGCACCCTCTGCTCCAAAATAAAACTTGTTGACTGAAAGAGTGGAAGGGGTGAACTACATAGCTCAGTAAGGGTAAGATACATAAGAATTTAATAAAAATGCATGTAAATCAAATCATTTCATTCAATGAATATTTAGATAGGAGAACATCTTTTCATGCATGGTATTTTATACTATTCATAATAATAACTTATATGCTTTCATAGGCAAATAATTGTTCTTATTTTTCTTATCAGAATAATATTACCAAAACCTTTTGGATTGAACTTCTCTCATTTCTTACAAAGTCACCAAATATAATATTGATTATTTAAAATCACACATACATACATACATATATGTATATATATTCTCATTACAACATAATCATTTTAACTTAAATCAGATAATTGGTAACTTTGTCTTAAACTAGAAACATCTTAACGAATAATAAAACTTTTCTTCATAAACTTCTTCTCGTAAAATATTATAACTTTCATAGTTATAAAACTTAACATTTCATAAAGAATAGACATCTGATAACTTTTTAACATAAACTTGTACTTTCATCTAGGGGTGTCTAGCCAGACCCGGAACCCGACCAACCCACCCAACCCGACCTGAAACCCGTCCGACCCGACGCCGGCAACAGTCGACAGCGGGTCTCCGCCCAGAAAACCCGAGACCGACGGGTCGGTTGACGGGTTTGAACATGAAAAACCGATTTTCAAC
>JAOWBE010138668.1:0-19417 GCA_028566155.1 Quercus phellos
TATGAAAGTTTTTTTGCAGGCTCTAGGTGAACAGGTATGGCAAGTTGTTGAAGTTGGCTGGATTAAGCCAAAGGAAGCGCCGGTGGATTGGGATGATGCAACAATCATAGCAACAATTTCAATAGTAGGGCCTTGAATGCCTTGTTTTGTGGGGTGACCAATGAGAAATTCAAGAAAATATCATCCACGAAAATTGCCAAGAAAGTATGGACCATTCTTGAGACCACCTATGAAGGTACTAAGGCAGTAAAGACTGTGAAGTTTCAAAAACTCACTAGTAGTTTTGAATAAATAAGGATGGAGAAGGATGAGACCTTTGATGAGTTCTATGCTAAACTCATGGATATTGTGAATTCTACCTTGAATCTATAGCAAAATCCAAGATTGTTAGAAAAATCCTTAGGTCCTTACTTGAAAGATTTCATGCCAAGATCACTGCCATTGAAGAAGAGAAGGACATTGATCAACTTCCTTTGACTAAGCTTGTAGGGAACCTTCAAACCTATGAGATGGGATTAGGCTCAGTGGGAAAAGGTGGAAAGAGTAAAAACTTGGCTCTTAAGGGTATAGAGGAAGAGATTGAGGACTCTGAAGATGAAGATGAAAGTGAAGATGAAGGTGAAGATGTTGATGAGGATGAGGATCTAACCTTCATAACTGATGAGATTATCAAGTTTTTTCAATTTAGGAAAAAGGATAAGGGCAGACCTCTTAGGAAATCTAAATCAACTAGGAATGGCAAGAATGAGAAACCCCTCATCCAATGCCATGAGTGCAAAGGTTTTGGTCATATGAGGATAGAGTGTCTAAACTACCTCATGAAGGAAAAGACCAAGGAGTCAAAAGATAAAAGGTTGGTTGTGACTTGGAGTGATACTGAGAATGACTCTTCTGATGAGTATGTGGATGAATGTCGTCACGTTATGGCCTTTGTTGCCTCAATCGATAAGGTGATTATGGAAAGTGCTAGTGATAGTGAGGATTCTTCTGATGATAAAGTACCCAAGAAGATGACCCTTCAAGAAGACTATGATAAGCTATGCACTGAATTTATAAAATTTGAAAAGACTTCTCATCTTTGTAGAAAAGAGCTTAATGAGGTAAAAATTGAAAAAACTGATCTGTTAATCAAAATAGATGAGACTACAAGGTTAGTTGAGACTCTTGTTGTGGAGAACACCTCATTAGAAGAGAAGGTCAAGAATCTTAAGGTTGAACTTAGTCAAGCTAGAACTTAAATAGAAAGGATGTCTAGTGCAAAGCTTGATAAATTATTGAGTGTTCAGAAGCCTAGTTTTGATAAGACTAGCTTAGGATATGCAGTTTCCTCCGACCCCTCCTCTTCCACAGATTTTGGATCAAAAACTGTCTTTGTGCTCCAATCTGAGAAAGGTAATAATGGTATGAAATCTAAAAATGATTTGGCTAATTCTAAATCCTTTGTCAGACCTCATGTTTGTCACCATTGTAGTGTTTCTAGACATATTCATCCTTATTGCTTTAAGTTGTATCCTCATAAGCAATTGTCCAAACGGTCACAAGTTTCCTCTTAAGGACCTACACCTTTGTTTGGAGAGTTATTAAAAGTTTTGAGCTTTTTAACTCAATTTCAAGAGAATTCTAATTCTTTTATGTCCTTTTGTAGACATACTAGGACACGTGCCTTTTCATCTTCACGGCCAAAGACTCGTGCTGTGTGGGTGACAAAGGTGCCTAAGACTTAATTGTATTTTTTGTTTGTCTTCTGCTTTAATTCGTTCTATCTAAAGTAGGACTCTTTTTGCTTGATTTCTTATCTGTTTTTGGAATCATGCTCTCATGCATCTGCACCCTTCTATCATGCCTTCACGCCTATGCATCTTTTTTCCATGCTTTCATATTGTTTGTCTGCTTTGTTCGGTTGTTTAGTTTTTATTTTGTTTTGTTTGCAAAATAAAAATAAAAAGGAAAAAATTAGAAAAATACAAAAATAGTGTGTTTGTGTACATTGGTATTTATGTACCTTGGATGGCCATTGAAACAAAGTTTTCTAAACTTTGTATCTTTTGTAGCTTAGATAAGCATCTTTATGCACAACTAAGCAAGTGAGTTTTGTGGCTCTTGTTTGTGATGAGTAAGATTAAGTAATCTCTTATACTTAACACTCATATCACTCTTTTTGACATGAATGATTAAAAAAACCTAAGAGAAAGGCATAAATAACCATCTCATCACTGTTGCCCGCCGATCATAAAATGACATCTCAATGCTTCAACATAGCAAAAGTGTAATGTCAATGACATTTATGTGCTTCGGCATAGCAAAATTGGAATGTCAAAAGCTTAACATAATTGGGTATTTCTTTTCTATCTCTTATATGCCCATGCATGATTTGCTTAAAAAGAAAAATATGCAAAGAAAAATAAAAAGCAAAAAGAACAAAATGCTTTATATATGATTGCAAGCGTGTATTCTAGGAGATGTGGAAGTTATAGGATGTACCACGAAAGTGATAATCCCCATCAAACAGTTATGATTGTGTGTGAGTTAAAGTGATTTTCTCATATCTAAAATCGTCATAACATGTATACACTTATACAATCTTGCGATGTTTTTCACACATAACACGCAATATTCTTTGCTACTTTTGATACATGTGCAGGAGCAATGTGATTTCGCCATCACAAGGTTTACATGTGTTAATGTATACTCACTAAATTGTCTTAACTTGTTTTTGAAATATAAAATTGGTTAGATTTGTTTAGTGTGTGTGTGTGTGTTTTTGGGATCCATGTACTTAAAAATTGTTGTTGAGAGATGTTTTTGAGTGTTCAAAATGTTGTTTGGATCCTTGGTTGAGTTGCATGTTTGATTGCATTCATATCTGTGTTTTTCCCTTCTTGAAAAACTGTTTTTAAGCAATCTCGACACCTCCTCGATGCCTAACCTATCTGTCGATATTTTCAGTTGTTTTTTTATCGTAATCTTGATAGCTCCTTGATAGCTAGGTGGAGAAATACATGTTAGGGGGAGAAATACATGCCTTTGTAAGGAGGAGACGTGTTTCATCTTGTTAGAGGGAGTGCTTACCTCCTTCTTCTTCTACCTTAGGTCTTGTGACTATTATTGACATACATTGTACTTATTTTTTTTATATGTTGATTTATGTTTCTTTCACCTACCCTTACATGTGTTGTTTCCTTTCTTTCTTTTTACACATGGTTCTTATTACTTGTATGCAATCTATTATTTCTGTTTCACACAAACATGCCTTGATGAGTTTTGTTTAAAGTATTTCAGAAATATAGGTTGTCAAAGTCTACTTGCCATAAACTCTTTTCTTAAAATTTTTTTCAAGAGTTTGTGTTAGGATAGATTGAGTTGAGTGATTTATGACTTCTCTCTTATGTTCATTTGTTTGTTGTAGTTTTTTCATGGATTGCCAAGGGGGGAGATTGTTAAGGACATATTTTATGTAATTGACTAATCTTTTGACAAAACGCATGTATTTGGGTAGATCTAGGATGTTTTTAATCCTTCAAGAAACATGTTGTTTAAGTCTAGTATTAAAGCCATGAAGATTAGACCAAGAAACAAGTGAAGAAAAGCTGTTCACTAAAGCTGGATAAATAGCTTGACACTCGCAGACAGATAGCTTGATAGCTGCTCGACAGATAGCTATCTATCCAGGTTTAATGAGGCTCAACAGATACTATCTATCGAGGTTACAGGAATTCAGATTTTCAGATCTGATTTTCAGCCCATACATATGTATTTGTGTAGGGTTTCTTTTCTCACAACCCTAAACATATATAAGGCTTATTTTAGATACCGTCACATAAAAGAATACAAGGAGAACATATGCAAAAGGTGACTGATGCCTTATTCTCTCTGAAAGAAGCTACTACGTCTTTGTGCCTTAGGGTTTTATAACCAAGTGCTTCTTGACCTTCATTGTTGATGAAGTGAAGAACTTTGTAGCCAACAATCTTCTTCAAGTTGGTGTGTTAGTCACGTACTTGGATCCGTGCAAAAAGGGTGGCGTTCATATATTGAAGAGTTCAAAGGTTCTAAAGCGGTAAAAGGTTTCTACTATGAGTTTATCTATGGGCATTGTAGAGTCTAGGGACAAAGGTTTTGTACTAAATCTAAAACTTCTCTTTACTATAGTGAATTGCTTTTTGGGAAGGTTTCCCCCTAAGTTTTTTATTGTGAAACTAGTTTGTTTCATTGGTTTTGCTGAGTCATCATATATTGTCCTATTTACTTTTCTGTTGCATATTATTTTGACATGATATTGATGTTTGTATGTTTTAACAAGTTTTATTCATAATATATTTAATTAACAACTTGGGTTTAAAAATTTTTAATTCTATCAACTGGGATCTAATTTCCCAACAATAGCTTGTAGTCTTGCAAACTGTATTATCTTGCAAATTGTCATCTTGCGTCTAACCTGTGGTTCGTGCTTCTTTTTGTGGCAGTAGGTGGTTAGGTATGGCCTCATAACCCTCGACATCGATCTAATTTTGAGGGAGTTTCCTCGAGTAAGGGCCCACCTTGCTAGGTTAACTTTAGATGAGGTATGTTTTAGAGTTCTAGTTGTTAATGCTTCATTATGCATTTCCTTTAGGATACCCTTCTTTTAACCTTGTGTCATTATAGATTAATTGGACTCCATGGGTTGGTCAGCCCCAACCTGCTTGTCAAGACTTGGAGTCTACTGCCCTTTTTGCTTTAGAGATCACCTAACCCTTTGAAGGAGTGGGCTTGAGGGCGCTATTCCTAGTGGAGAGGGTGCGGTGCTAGTTAGTGTGTAGGGATGACCCGCAGATTCTGATGGACCCTTATAAGTTCATGCTTGCCCCACACTCCAGGACTGATGTCGAGTATAACTCATGGGGGAGTGGTGTTCCCTACATCGGGCGACTTCTTGTGGGGTTGGACTATGAAGAGTTCAACATCACCTGCCTCATGCCTTCCTTTACTGCTCAAGTATATGCTCAATCTCTTCTTCATCTTTTCCCTTTCCTTTACCTTGTTTGTCATGACTTTTAATGTGGAAACCTGTAACAAGAGGAGCTTATTACTGGTGTGCTCATTGACCCTCCACACCTTCCTTGGACCGTCTATGCTTATGATCCGAATGGCTTTGCTTGGGAGAGCATTGTGCCCCCTAATCCTAATGTCATAGGTTATCCTTTCCTTTCCAACACTCGGGCGGTGATTTCTTTCTTCCCTTTGTTCTTTCTTTTTTTGCCAATTATCTCTTTTTGTTTTGGTTAATAACCCTTCTTTCTTTGAAATGTAGCCTACTATCCAAAAGCATGAGGAGTTGGTATGGTTGACTAGGTATCTCAAGTTCGAGGTAATTAACTATTCGAGGAACCTGTATAGTCCTAGAGGAGCGGCCCACCCGGGTAGTGGTGGTGATGATGATGATGGTGGTGAGGAGGAGGATCTAGAGGCGACTCCTAGCTACAAATCAAGGACAAGGCAACATTATTGATTACCTGTAGTTCAAGAGATTGTTTTTTCCTTTTTCCTTTTATTGTTTTTTTTTTTTTTATCTCTTTTAATAGAAATTTGGATTAAGCTTGAGACAAAGGATTATATTTAAGAACATCTTTTTACACTTTTGCTTTTAATTAGGACTTAGCACTTAATTTACAATATATATGATGTATTGTATGTTTCTATACAACTTTTGCTTCTTTGATGCTTGAAATCTTGTGATTGGAATGTGTCTTGAATGATCCTTTAGGTCGTAGGAATGCTTTGGAGTGAAAAACTATGCTCAAAATAGGAGGGAATGGGCTTCTACCAAGTGTCATGCATATGTGGGGATGAGCTTGCGTACGTAGCTTTGGCTTTACAAATGCAGGGTTGACCTTGCATACATGGGCCACGAATTAGAAAAAACCCTATCCGACTTACTTAAGTATAAAAGTAGTTGTTTGAGTCCAAAACCCTCACCAACATATTTTCAACCCAAAAAGCCTTTTTTGAGGTCCCTCAATGGTAGAAAACACTCCTCTTGATGTCTTAACTTGGATTAGTAGGCTTGGTCCTGATTTTAAGGATTCCATCGCACCCTGTGGTCTTTCTTGTATTTTTCCCTGCCATCAAATCAAGGTGATAAGCCTCTTCTTTGTGTTGTTGCCAACTATTGGGTTCTTTCTCGGCATGTATTCCAAGTCAATGGAATAGAACTATATCCCACCATTGAAGAATTTAGTGCCATCATGGGTGAACCGGAGATTGATGATCTCATCTTCCCTACCATAGGTGGGGATCTTCCTCCTTTGCTACAAGTTGTGTTGGGTGTCCCTTCTACCATGGCAAATAGGTGGTGTGTTTTGGCAAGCTCAACCTTAGGTTGGTTTTTGAGTACTATTCCAGTTTAGCCCTTCCGGTGGGTGAGAGGCCACATTCGTACTTTCTTTGTGCCTTTTGCTTATGTGCCTTTGTAAGGTATTTCTTGGTTCAAAAATCATTTTATGTGGACCTTCGAATGTGCATGGTGGCCTATGAGCTAAAGAGAGGTAATCTAGTGGGCTTGATCTTGGCAGAAACCCTCTATAGTTTGGATGCCTTTCATAGGAAGGAAGCAAGCTTCTTTGCGGGAAGCCCTTTTCTTCTTCAGGTATAATCCCTAACTTTTTCCTAGGTTCTCAACCTAGTGTGATTCCTTTAATTTTGAATGGGCTGCCTTTCAGTTTTCAACCCATCAAGACGTCTTATATCATCTTTCATCATTATTTTATTATATATTTTTTTTCACTCATGCTCTCCATCTTTTTTTTTCCTTTTTTGATTCTCTCTTTCTCTTTCTTTAAATATGGCTAAAAGAGAGGCTTTAGTTGCTTCAACCTCCCATTGTACTCCTCAACACCTACCTTTCTAGGCATCTTAGGGACCGCTAGCTTCATCAAAATGATATGAGATTTGAGGCATACATGGAGCTTATAGGTCACTTCAAGGAGACCGACATTCAGTGGGTCGTTAATGGAACATCTTAAGCATGGTCCATAGTTGCTGCAAGTATTGCTGTGTGCCTTTAGTTGGACTTTGTTGCTGCTCATACTATTCCACTTGTCATATCTCAAGGAAATTTGGAGAACGTCAGGGGGCTCCTAATGATGAAGGTGCCTTGCATACCGAGGTGTTCACCAATAGGATCCTAGGCAGGATTAGTGAGGCTTGACCATGCCGTAGGGTGATGAAAGGCATTGCTCCTCCTCGATACTTCTACCCCACCGTGAGGTACAAGCAATGGTTGGAGGATGACATGAAGTGGATTCTGAGGGACGAAAAAGCTTATATGAGGACTAGCAAGAAAGCAAGGAGGACAGAGTGACCACCCAAATATGCCCCATATTTTATTTTTCTGCACTTTTATGATTCTTATGTTTTTGTTTTTAAATTTAATAAAGGATTGGAATGTTCCAAATCCCTTATGAAAACAATCTTATTACCTTTTAATTTGAGCAATGAGAGAATCACTTTTTTATTATCTTTGCTTATTGTCATCTCATTTAGTTATTTCTTTTCTTTTTTCTTTGCCATGTAATTTTTGCCCATTACGTCCCTTCGAGAATTTTCGCCATGCCCGTTATCTTTCACCTAATTTTTTCCTAGATTGCCCTTTTAGGTTTTCAATCTAACGGGGTTCTTTTGCCTTAATTTTTGCCTAGACCACCCTTTTGGGATTTCAACCTAGCATGATTTTTTCCCTTTTTTCTTTTTAAATGTTGTATTCCCAAAGTTTCTCTATGTTAATTGGGCGAAGCATCTCTTTCCCATCCAAATCTATGATCCTTGTGGTGCCTCCAGACATGATCTTCTTAATGATAAAAGGCTCCGAACACCTTGGCTTCATCTTTCCTCTTGGATCAAAAGTTTCATCTCTAAACACCTTTAGGACCAAATTTCCTTCTTTAAGGTTTTTCAGTTTCACTTTCTTGTTAAATGCTCTAGCAATCATTTTTTGGTACCCTTATGCATGATATGCCAAGAGTTTATTGACCCATTGTGATAAATTAACCAATTAATTAGCCAAGTTAATTAATTAAGTTAATTAACATGCAATACATGTGGTAGCATAAAAAAATCACTAAGTTAATATGCAGTGGAAAATAAAGTTGACACGGTGATTTATTTACTAATGGGGAAAACCTCAAAGGCAAAAATCCCACCGAGTGATTTTAAGGTCACCGCTCCTGAGAATCCACTATTATCACAACAAGCGATTACAAGTAAAGGAATCCCAGTACCTTATACTAACCTACAGTTGAACCCTTACCCCAATACCCAATTGGACTTGTTTTGTAGTGATAATCTCTCATTTTCAAAGCACGGCTCCTCATACATGACTAACCAATTGATGCACAGATCCAAGTACGTGACTAACCACCAACTTAAGAAGGATGTTAGCTACAAAGTTCTTCAATTCATCAACGCGATGAAGATCACAAAGCACCTTGGTTACAAAACCCAACGGCCTACAAATAAAGCAGTTTCTTGAAGAGAAAGATGAACTAGGGGAAATTGTCTCCGGTCACAATATGCTTGTGAAAAACCTTTGCATCAAGTTACACTCACTTGCATCATCTGTGACGACCCTTAAAATAATCCTTATATATGTTTTGGGTTGTGAGAAAAGAAAGCCTAAACATGTATACACAGATTGGAGTGAAATCTAATTTGAAAATATGATTTTCATAAATCTCGATAGATAGGGTATCTATCGAGCAGATGTTGAGCATCGGGCAAAACAAGCCTTTTAAACCTAGATAGATGCTATCTATTGAGCTAGCTGTCGAACTTTAAAATCTAGCACTTCTTCACTTGATTCTTGGATAGATTTGCATGGCTTTAACACTTGGACTTGAAACCTTGCTTCTTGAAGTATTAAACACATCCTAGATCTACCTAATTACAAGTAAAGCGTGTTTTATCAAAGGATTAGCCAATTCCATATTGACATATGTTCTTAACATGATTCACATATGTCCTAACAATCTCCCCTTTTGGCAATCTGTAACAAAACCACAACAAACAAATGAACATATGAGAGAAGTCATAAATCACTCAACTCATACTCACTTGTTGAATACAATAGAATCTATCCTAACACAAACTCTTGAAAAACTTTGCAAAAAGAGGGTTCATGGCAAGAAAGACTTTGACAACCTGTATTTCTGAAACACTTTAAACAAAACTCATCACAGCATCTTAGTATGAAATAGAAATAAAAGATTGCATACAAATATATTAGAAGCATGTGCATAAAAAGATAAAAGAAACAACACATGAAGAGAGAGGTGAATACACATACATCAACATATATATTTCAAAAGATAAGTACAATGTATGTCAAATGGTCACTAGACCGGTATACATGAGGTAAAAGTAAAAGAAGGAAAAGAAAATACATAATAATCTCACTACATCCCTCAAAATATAAACACTCCCCCTATCACAAAAAAAATCCTATGCTAACTCTCCCCCTAATTACATGACTACTCTCATCCCAAAACTACTCTCCCTTTTTGTCACGAATGACAAAGGGCAAGTAACTTAAGTAGTCATCTCCTCATCACTGGAAGAGCTAGCGTCATTGTCCTCATCAACATCATCACTACCGAAGACATCATTACTCTTATCCTCTGAAGCTGGTGGAGTTAGAGAAGATGAAGTAGTGAAACCACCCATGATAGCCTGTCGTCATGTGATATGACCAACACGGGTGTTCACCTGACACAACTTATCACTGGGAGTGTCAAGACGAGCATCCATGCACATAAGCTGTGCCATGATGGCCTCGAGAGTCATTCCACCGAAAAAGAAGGAGCGGAGCTAGATGAAGCGGAAGAAGCCAGAGGAGTTTCTGTCTCGATCTGCTTCGATCGAAGTTAGGCTTTGCTACGTCGAATGGTAGCAGTGTCTATGGCACACATAAGAGAGAAGTGCGTAGACTCAGGATAGGAGATAGAAAAATGGTGTAGAATCCACGTGATAGCCGAAGGGAAGATGAGTTTATCACAGGTCGCCGTATCCCTATATGCATCTATGAGGGAGAGAATGAAGTGAGAGGGAAAATCTATAATAAGTCCCTCAAGAAGGGATAACAAAAATCGAGCACGAGGCTCTGTGATAGAGTTATAGCGAGACAAAGGATGGAGATCAAATGTCATCACCATGTTAAGGAACCTCGAACCTTTTGCAAAGCCCAAGAAAAGGGTGTTTTGACGGTCACCCCAAGAAGAAGAGGTGTTTTGACAGTCACCCCGAGAGTTCGTCTTTGGACACAGTCTTAAGATGATCACAGTTGGGGTTGTCAGCAAACTCTACCTTCGGTACGTGTAGCACCTTGGATATAAGATCTAGAGTGACTACAATGAGGTACTGAGTAGTCGAATCTGTGCATGTTGGAGTAAAACTCCTGTTTGATCATGAAAGGACAAGTTCGATAGAACGACTTAGCGTTCTGAATAAATGCCGTGTCGAGAAAAGTTCTCTGAAAAGTCCTTGTGGGCTTTATCATCACGGAACCTAACATGGAAGGGGGTAGAATCAAAGGAAGATGCAAAATAAAGAGGGTTCTAGGACGGAGTAGACTTGCTCTTTTTGGGTGCTGTAGAGCAAACTAGCCGAAGAAAGAGAGAGAGAGACACAAAAAAGCACCAACACAGATCAACATCAAAATAGAGATAAAAGAAGGTACGTACGCATGAAAAATGCATAAACATGTGACATGCAAAAGGAAAAACATCATGGACTTAGCCCAATCCAATCCTATCAGAACACATCATTTTAACATAGTAAGCACACATCTAAAATGCATGAATCATTGTTAAAATGAAAATGTGATGCAATGCAGAATGATTTAAACTCATTTAAATAAAAACCAACCCAAAAATTTTGTGAAAAACCTCAAATTTTTCAAAAAATCCCAAAAGTTAGGTAAAAAAGATGAAATGCATGATAAGATGAGTGAAATGAGATCATACCAAAGGAAGAAGAAGATCTTTAGGCCGAAAAGCTTTTGGGTTTGAGGTTTAGAGAGAGAAAGATTGTTTGGGAAGGTGAGGAGACAAGTTTTGTTGAGAAAGATCGAGGAGAAATGAGAGAAATTCACGCTGACCCTTTATATAGAAATCCACGATCCTCAATGGATCGAGAGGTGTCGAGAGCTATCGAGTATTAAAATTTTCCAGAAAAAGCTATTGAGAAGCTATCGAGAGGTGTCCACAGCAAAATGACCTCGATGGATCGAGAAATTGTCAAGTAGCTATAGATTCTAATTCTCAAAAACCCTAATGGAACGAAATTTCGATAACAACTATCAAGAAAGGAAGCTCAAGAGGCTCGACAAATAACCTAGCTGTCGAGAGATGTCGAGAAGCTATCAAGATTGCTCTAAACAGTTTTTCAAAGAAGAGAAAAACACAGACATGAATGCAATCAAACATGCTACTCAACCAAAGATCCAAACATCATTTTAAGCACTCAAAAACATCTCTCATTAAGAAAAATGTCAAGCATTTAGATCCAAAACACACACAGACTAAACAAGTCTAATCAATTTTATATTTCAAAAACAAGTCAAGACAGTTTAGTGAGCATACATTAGCACATGTATTCCTTGTGATGGCCAAATCACATTTTACCTATACATGTATCAAGAGTAGCAAAGAATATTGAGTGTTGTGAGTGAAAAACATCACAAGATTGCATAAGTGTCTATATGTTATGACGATTTGAGATATGAGAAAATCACTTTAACTCACACATAATCATAACTGCTTAATGGGGACTGTCACCTTCAAGGTACATCCTATAACTCCCACATATCTTAAAAGATACACTTGCAATCATATATAAAGAATTTTGATTCTTTTTGGTTTTATTTTTTCTTTGCATATTTTTCTTTTAAGCAAACCATGCATGGGCATATAAGAGAGAGAAAAGAAATACCCAATTATGTTAGGCTTTTAACATTGCATTTTTGTTATGCCGAAGTATACAGATGTCATTTCATGATTGGCAAGCGAAAGTGGTGAGATAGTTATATATGTCTTTCTCTTAGGATTTTCTAGTCCATCTTGTCAAAAAGAGTGGTACGAGTATTAAGTGCAGAGATTACTTAATCTTACTCATCACAAACATGAGTCACAAAGCTCACTTGCTTAGTTGTGCATAGAAATGCTCATCAAAGCTACAAAAGATACAAAGTTTAGAAAACTTTGTTTTAATGGCCATTCAAGATACACAAGTGCCAATGTACACAAAACACACACTATTTTTGTATTTTTCTGATTTTTCAAAAAAAAAAATTTTAATTTTTATGAAAAAAAAAAAAAAAAAAACAAACAAAAACATCTTAAACAAAGCAAAGCATAAACTAGACTGACTCAAAACAAGAAAGCAAAACACACAAGTAATGCATACTCAAAAACAAGAAATGGAAGAGAGAGAAAAAGTGACTAAATCACTTTGAGCCTTTTTGCTTCCATACCTTGGAAGAACCTTTCCATTTTACAAACCCTTGATCCGGCGATAAGGGAGAAGAATTGAAACCGTTTAAGTTTGAAAGGAACATGAGGGCTTGGAGTAGATCTCCAAGAGGAGCAAAAGAGGATGGAAACTAATTCTAGTTTCTCGATGAGATCATATTGTTGCTCTATTGAGTGGCTAACCATCTATAGTAATCAGGTTGAGTATGTCCAGTCACTCCATAGTGATGACAAAGATGCTGCTTCTTCTGTTTAGGCCTTTAAGTGTTTCCCTTCTTAGCCCTAGCATTTTTAGTCTCTTTCTTATCAAGCTTAGGGGGTGCTCTTAAGAGAGATTTACCCTTGTCTATGTTCTCACTAGCTAAAGTAGTTTTGACATCACTGTTCTCAGATTCAACATTATTAGCAGGAGAAACAAACACAGTAGCACTAGGAGAAGCAATACTAGGAGAAGAGAAATCATACCCTAAACTGGTTCGATAGAAAGCAGATTTCTAAAGGCTTAGCATCGCGTCAAGATTTGCACTTGAAGTCCTCTCCAGCTAAGCTCTGACTTGAAATAACTATGCTTCAAGCTTCTTGGTCTTCTCAGCTAAGAAATTATTCTTAAATCTTAGTGCTCCAATGATCTGATTGGCTTCATCAAACTTCGTGGAGATTTCTTCTCATTCAAGCTCCATATCACTGAGCTTCTTAGTGGCCAACCTATACAACTTCTCATGCTTTTTCGAGATCTTGTATAATTTTGCATAGGCTGTGTGGATGTCATCTTGTTCAAATATCTTCTCAAATTTAGACTCCACCAAGTCCTCTTCTTCATCTACATCTTCAACAATCCCCTCAATAGGATTTACAGTGTCAATGAAGGCATTTAGGATTCCATCATCCTCATTATCAAAATCACCCTTAGGCTCGGTGTCGCTTAAAGTAGTTGTAAGTGCCTTGCTCTTCCCAATGGTCTTGAGATACGTAGGGCACTCTTGTTTCATGTGACTGAAACCTTGACACCCAAAGCACTTTAGTCCTGATGGAACAGTGTACTGATTGCCATCCCTAGCATTCTTCTTTCCTTTATCTTGGTTCTTGAACTAAGACGAACTAGGCTACTTACGGTCTTTGTCAAATCCTTTGGCATTGGCATTCTTCATAAACGTTTTGAACTAGCTTGTAATGTAAGATTTCATTTTAGAATCTTCATCGTCTGAAGACTCATTTGTGTCACTATTCTTGGCCTTCAATGCCATTCTCTTGCCCTTACTAGATTTTCCAATCCTTGTCAAACCTGACTCATAGGTCTGCAGATTGCCAACTAGCTCTATCAAAGGAATTTTGTCAATATCCTTTGATTCCTCAATTACGGTGATCTTGGCATGAAATTTCAAGGGTAGAGATTTGAGCACCTTTCTAACAATCTTGGGTTTGGGAATGGTTTACCTAAGATTAAAGGTTGAGTTCACTATGTCCTTGAGCTTGGTATAGAACTCATCGAATGACCCATCTTTCTCCATCTTGATTTCATCAAAGCTTGTAGTAAGCCTCTGAAGTTTCAAATCCTCGACAGCCTTAGTTCCTTCATAGGTTGTCTGGAGGATGGTCCATGCTTCCTTTACAGTTTCAGTGGAAGATATCTTCTTAAACTCCTCATTCGTGACTACATTGAATAAGATATTCAATGCCCTGCTGTTGAAGTTAGCCGCTTTGATCTTTGCATCATCCCAATCAGCTGGCGCTTCCTTAGGCTTGGTCCAACCTATTTCCACAGCTTGCCACACTTTTTCATCTAATGACTGAAAGAAGGCTCTCATGCGTAATTTCCAATATTCATAGTTAGTGCCATCAAATAAAGGAGGTATAATTAAATATTGTCCTCTATTCAGCAAAGATTAACCCTAATCAGACTGTACCTGCTCTGATATCACTTGATAGACCAAGAATTTATTGGCCCATTGTGATAAATTAATCAATTAATTAGCCAAGTGAATTAATTAAGTTAATTAACATGCAATACACATGGTAGTATAAACAAATCACCAATAAAGTTAATACGCAACAAAAAATAAAGTTGACATGGTGATTTGTTTACGAATGGGGAAAACCTCAAAGGCAAAAACTCCATTGGATGATTTTAAGGTCACTACTCCTGAAAATCCACTATTATCATAACAAGTAGTTACAAGTAAAGGAATTCCGATACCTTGTACTAACCTACAGTTGAACCCTTACCCCAATACCCAATTGGACTTGTTTTATAGTGACAATCTCTCCTTTTCAATGCATGGCTCTTAGTACGTGACTAACCAATTGATGTATAGATCCAAGTACGTGACTAACCGCCAACTTAAGAACGATATTGGCTGCAAAGTTCTTCAGTTCATCAACACGATGAAGACCATGAAACTCCTTGGTTACAAAACCCAACAGCGTACAAACGTAACCGTTTCTTGAAGAGAAAGATGAACTAAGGCAAATTGTCTTCGGTCACAATATGCTTGTGAAAAACTTTTGCATCAAGTTGCATTCACTTGAATCATCTGTGATAGCCCTTAAAATAATCCTTATATATATTTTGGGTTGTGAGAAAAGAAAACTTAAACATGTATACAAAGATTGGAGTGAAATCAGAACTGAAAATCTGATTTTCATAAATCTCGATAGATAAGGTATCTATCGAGTAGCTATCGAGCATCGGGCAAAACAAGCCTTTTAAACCTCGATAGATGCTATCTGTCGAGCTAGCTATCAAGCTTTAAAATCCAGTACTTCTTCACTTGATTCTTGGACAGATTTTCATGGCTTTAACACTTGGACTTGAAACCTTTTTCCTTGAAGTATTAAACATATCCTAGATCTACCCAATTACAAGTAAAATGTGCTTTGTCAAAGGATTAGCCAATTTCATATTGACATATGTTCCTAACATGATTCAAATATGTCCTAACATCATCTATCAAAGCCAATTGTTCATATCTCGCCTTAGCCCAATCCTCTTCTAGAACCTTGATTTCCACCAATACTCTCAAATATTGTATCTCCACCTCAATAGGAAGCACCGCCTAACTACCATAAACCAAAGAGTAAGGTGTTGCCCCAATTAATGCATGGATGGAAGTTCTATAACCCCATAAGGAAAATGGAAGCTTCTCGGCCCAATCTTTGTGTGTCACTACCATCTTGGCTTGGATATTCTTCACGTTCTTTTTAGCTGCTTCTACGACCTCGACCCCATTAGCTTGTGGTCGATACGGTGAAGACTTGTAATGATCAATGCCATATTCTTCCATGACCCTTCGAACTTCACCCTCGAAGTGGGAATCATTATCGGAGATGATCTTTTGGGGTACCCTAAACCGACATATGATGTTGTTTTCTAAGAACCAAACCACATGCTTAGCCTTTAATATGGAGTAGGACGCTACTTCCACCCACTTGGTGAAGTAGTCAATTGTCACCAGAATGTACTCATGCCCATTCGAAGCCTTAGGAACTATCCTTCCAATCACATCTATACCCCAAACTGAGAATGGCCATAGAGAAGTCATGCTATACAACTCACTAGACAGTACATGATTTAAGCTGGCATGTGTCTAACAATCATGGCAACTCTTCACATAGTCCACACAATTGATCTCCATTGTATTCTAGTAGTACCCTATCCTTAGGTTTTTCTTGGCTAAAATTTTTCCATTCATATAAGAGTCACAAATCCCTTGATAAACTTCTTCTGTTACCTTCTTGGCTTCCTCCTTCTTCAAGCAATAAAAGGTGTATACCATCGTAGGACCTTCTATAGAGTTGTCCTCCACATAGGATGTATTATGTTGCCATCATCCTAATGGAACCACGTTCTCTCTTGTTGGCATCATCCGGATATGCCTCAAGTTCAAAGAACTTCTTGATGTCATAGTTCCATGGAACTTCCTCTTCCTTTATGGTCATTATTGAAGGTTCGGTCTTCCCTTTGTGCATTTCCTCATAACTTTGCTCAATCTCCAAGGGTTGTATCCATACTCCTTTAGGTATTTCAACCATGTAGGCCAAAGTAGCTAAGGCATCCGCAAATTGATTTTCAGCTCTAGGGATGATAGTGGCTCAATTTTGTCAACGGTCTTGGTCAAGTCCTCAAAGTATTATTGATAAGGCTTCAAGTGTTTTGCCTTCACCTTCCATAACTTTTGTGCTTAGGCTATAACTAAAGTTGAATCTCCAAAGACTTTGGCCTCTTTTACCCTCGATTCTCGAAGAGCTTCCATTTCGGCAATACAAGCCTCATACTCAGCCATGTTATTTGTTGTTTCAAAGTTCAACTTGATTGCCAAAGGTATGTGAGATCCCTTAGGAGTGATCAAGAGTATTCCTATCCTATTCCCATATTGGTTTACAGCTTCGTCAAAGTACATCTTCCATGTCCCTAACTCCACATTCAAAATGTCCTCGTCTAGAAAGTCTTCTTTACCATCTTCATCCTCTATAGGATTCTCGACACAAAAATCTTATACAATGCTCCTTTTGATAGTTTTTTCTAGCCACATACTTCAAATCAAGTTCTGCCAACAAGATCAACCATCTTGACAATTTTCCATTCAAAGGGGGTTTCTTGAAAATATACATTAATGGGTCCATTCTTGCTACCACCTATATTTGAAAGGGTAAAATGATATGTCACAATTTCTGTATGGCCCAAACAAGTGCAAAGCATGACTTTTCTATGGGAGTGTACCTAGTCTCGTAATCATGGAACCTCTTGCTTAAGTAGTAAATGGCCTTCTCATTTTTGTCATCATCCTCTTGTTCAAGCATACTTCCAACTACATCTCCAAGATGGAGAGGTATAGGAGTAAGGGTTTTCCATGTTGTGGAGGCACTAGGATAGGTGGGTGGAGGAAGTATTCCTTGATAAGTTCAAAAGCTTTTTTTCACTTATCATTCCATGTATGTGGTTCATTCTTCCTTAGGAGTTTGAAGATAGGCTCACAAATGGAAGTGAGCTTGGCAATGAATCGACTAATATATTGTAATGGACTTAAGAAACCCCTTTATTTCTTTCTCATTTTTGAGTGGAGGCATCTCCAATATGGCTTTAATCTTGGATGGGTCAACTTCTATCCCTCTATCACCCACTAGGAAGTCTAGAAATTTTCCAGCAGTTACTTCGAAGGTACACTTTTGTGGGTTCAATCTCAATCTATATTCCTTAATGCTCTCGAAGAACTTCCTCAAGTTTACATTGTGGCTTTCTCTATCCTTGGATTTTACTTTCATATCATCAACATACACCTCTACCTCATTATGCATCATATCATGTAACAAGGCTATGGCCATCCTTTGGTAGGTTTCCTCGGCATTCTTAAGGCCAAATGGCATCACCGTGTAACAATAGATTCCCCATTTGGAAGTGAAAGTGGTTTTGGTCATGTACTTGGGAGCTATCTTGATTTGGTTGTACCCTGAAAAACCATCCACAAAAGACATCAAGGCACTTCTTGTCGTGTTATCCCCTAAGACATCAATATGAGGGATTGGAAAGTCATCCTTAGGGCATTCCTCGTTCAAGTCCCTAAAATCCACATACATCCTTACCTTCCCATCTTTCTTAGGTACAGGCATGACATTGGCTATCCATTCGACTTGGTGTACAGGTTTGATGAACCCTACTTTTAATTGCTTAATGACTTCCTCTTTGATTTTTAAGAGCCATTTGGTCATCATTCTTCTCAAATTTTGCTTGACAGGTACCATGTGATCATGATTATCAATGTGATGTTGAGCTATCTTAAGGTCAATTCTAGGTATATCTT
This sequence comes from Quercus phellos, assembly GCA_028566155.1. Classification (NCBI taxonomy): domain Eukaryota; kingdom Viridiplantae; phylum Streptophyta; class Magnoliopsida; order Fagales; family Fagaceae; genus Quercus; species Quercus phellos. The sequence goes on from JAOWBE010138668.1 coordinate 18,296, forward strand.
TATAGGACCGTGCAAACACCTCTTGAAATTCTATGAGGAGTTCTTGAAGATCTTTTCTCTCTTTTTCATCTAGAGTAAAGCCAATTTTAATTAAGGGTGGATTCTCATCATTGCTCAAATTGATAGTTTCAAGAGTTAGCTCCATAGGTTCAATTTTCTTTTCCAATTGTCTATTAATTTCATTTTCAAATTCATTTGAATCATTAAAGTGCAAAATTTCAATGTTATGGGACACATTAAAGTAAGCTAAATTAGAACTCATCTTATTGAAAATATTGAAAAGTATATTGGAACTTGCATTACAAAAAATTTTCCTTATGTTTTCAAAAAACCCAACCCAAGTCCAATTATTAATGGGCCCCATAATAGGCATGATGAATTCCATCTTCTTCTTCTTCAAGGCTTGCCACTCTTCCCTTCATCCTTCTTCAGCTTAGCATACAAGTCTTCCTTCTTCAGAGGTTTCCATACATTCATAGTTTCGGTTATGTCATACAGATCCTCGTCCTTATTAGGGAAGTCTCTCCCCACCTCGTCAAAGAACCAGACGCCGTCATCCCTACTCCAACAGCTAATCATTTTATCATCTCCTTATTTTTCTTTGTTCATCATGAGGTATTGGTTGTCGTCAAAAGAAGGGTCCATGTTGCATTTGAGTATAAAGCAAGCTGGGGAGACTTGAGTTGTTCGCACCTTCGAGGTCCATTCTGGCAAATCACGATCTTCCCACAATCCTGTGTCTCCAGATTCAGAGAAGTTGTTGACATGGGCCCTCTTGAAAGTCCATGGTCTAGGAGCACTATTTAGTTGTGGTATAAAGTTGGGTAAAAGTAGGCGGACTTTCCCTTCTATCATGATGTAGTTGATGTCTTCTTGTGTTAACTCGCTTTGTCCATGATTAGCCATGGCTTTTTCAGCTTCTTCTTTTTCTATCTTAGAAAGGTGGCTTATTATCTTTTTAAGGACTTCAGCTTGCGCCACCACACACTCGAGCATATTTTGCATAAGGACCTTTTCACTTGAAGTGTCCATTTTTCCTCTTGAGGGGTCTTTCTTTTGAATGTCTTGCCTTCCGTTGGACTTGGATTAGAGCAATGTCTAAAAAGAAACCCCATTTTCATT
>JAOWBE010138697.1:0-19403 GCA_028566155.1 Quercus phellos
TAAATTAGTCATTAGTTGAATATATTCCAAATTTATATTGAATATACATTTTATATATGTATATCTACAAAAAAAAAAAAAAAACTATAAGTTTTATTAAGTGTTTGTATATCTATGATACAATTCACTTTTTGACAATGTGGGGTTGCAAAACCAAGATGGATCTCAAGGCTTTGATCGGCACAATTAATTTGTTGAGTAAAAATTAAAGCTTACAATGGGAAGACTAAAAAAGAAATCAAACACTGAAGGAAGAAGATTCGAAAATGCTAAGACCCAAATACGTGTAGAATAGAGTGTTACCTATGATATTAATCAAGAACAAAAGAAAGATATATCACTATTTCTCTCTCTTACTCCCTTTTTTTCCAAACCCCCTATCTAAAGGGGGGATGGCCCTATTTATACTACTTCTCTCTTGCCTTCTTCTCCTCTCAATATTGGATTTCTGGGAGAGTTGCACTGTTCAAACTAGTCATTTAGTAATAAATGCAACCTTATTAGGTCGGGAACATACATTTAATGCATAGATGACCTTTACTGAGTTTAGGTCTATCTTCCCTAGTTTGTCGGACATATCTCATCATGCGGTGACTAATGCCTTAGCTACATTACTCATCATTGGCCATTAGTGTCGGCTTATTGGCTGATAAGTGGATAGAGAAACGGCAAGAAAGCCAAGAACCTTAGGTTGACTTTTTTGGGCTTTCTTATTGGAAGGGTTGTAACATTGTTCCTTGGGCCATGGTTACTCCATTCATTAGTAGTTACTTTTTAGTCTTGGTACTAAGGGCGTGCATGGGTCTTGTTGGGTTGGGTTGAGTGGATTTTTCAACCCAACCCACCATGGTAGGTTAAAAAGAATCGAACTCAACCCAACCTATCACAAGGGTCCAACCCAACCCACATGTATCGGGTTGGGTTGAGTTGAACCCATGGATTGGACAATTTTTTATTTTTTTATTTTTACATTACTATTGTTATTAAATTGAGTAGAAAAAATATATCCCAACTACCACTTGAGTTGATAAGAAAAATATATATGAACTAGTATTCCAACTTAGTTATAAACAAAATATATCCAGCTAAGTTGATAAATATATATATATATATATATATACACATGAACTAGTATCACAACTCAATTATAAACAAATAGGAGTGAAGTGAGAGGTGGTAGAAAGAAAAATAAGATTGTTAGGGTTTGTGAGGTAATTGAGTTTTATATAGGAAGAGCTGAATAAAGGACAAAAATTAAATAAAAAATTATTAATTATATAAATTTTTTTTAAAAAAAAAATATATATATATATATATATATATATATTAAATATATATAATTTAAATTTTAAATATATGTGGGTGGGATTGGGTTAAGCGGATTTATGATTGTTATGACCCAAACCCAACCCACTATTAAAAAAAATTTCAAAACCCAACTCAACCCAACCCACCAGCCCCTAAAAACCAATCCAACTTGGCGGGTTGAGTGCACTCTGCACACCTCTACGTGGTACCATGGGCTCTACTTATGAAAAAAATATTTTGTATCAAATGATATCATGTCATCTGTATCAAAATCCAAAAAATAAGAGACATATGTACAAAAATAACTACCTACTATCATATGTCTTTCATTTGTTAGTAAAATAGCTATTTTTAGCTAACGTGTCTTATATTTATTAGATTTTGATACCGCTGACATGATATCATTTGATACCAAATACCTTCTCCTAGTTATGACCCAACCTGAATTCTACCACCTATAATAATAACGCTTAATCACACATGAACTCAGTCGTTATTAATACATGCAAAGCACACACGCATCTTTTACTATTGAATTATAGTTCTCAATGATTTTAAAATGCGTTCAAATTTGGTAAGGAAGGGGGGGTGTAAAACCCATGTTTTACATCATCCAATAAGAGATTGTCACATTAACATTTTATTTAAAATTCAATATATTCTACCACACCTAATAATATCTCAGTAAACTCCCAATTTTGTTGGATTTATATATGGGTAATAGAATTGATTAAGTATAGTTATGCTTATTCTTAAATAAGTAATAAGATGATGTGCCATATTAAGATTGGAGGGGTAAAACATAAGTTCTACACCACATCCTCACATAATTTAATTTCTTTTAAAATATATATCAAAATTTATGCTAATCAATGTTATTTACTATTCAATCCATAATATAATCTTCTATGTAAGGACCTACTGGCTTCTTTTATTTATGGAGCAGAGCTACCTTGCTTAGAATCCAGCCTTCATGTAGATTATGTATATTTATGATATTCCCATCCTTATGTACCTTACTCTAGGTCCCTGGTCTTTCATTCTAGACTGTAGTTTGTTGGCTATCATTATGGTAGGCACATTTGCTTTCTTGTGAATAATTATAAAATTCAAAATTTTGAAATTTTAATATTGGCAAAATTATAGAGTGCGCTCTCTAAGTTTGATCAAAATTCATTTCAGGCATTTAAGTTTGCTTTTTTTCAATTACATCTTCTAAGTTTCAAGTTTATTCAATTAAGACCTCTCGTCAACTTTCGTTAATTTTTTTCAAAAAAAAGTTCAAGAAAATATTTTTCAATAATTAATTGGATATTTTTTAATTTAAAAATTTGAAGATAAAGAAATAAAAATTTGGACGCTTAACCACAACATTTCACAAAAGTTGACAAAGATGCCTTAATTGATCAATAAATTTGAAATTTAGAGGACTTAATTAAACAAAAATAAAGTTAGAGGCTTGAAAAGAATTTTGATCAAACATGAATAGTGCAATTTGCATTTTTGCCTTAAACATTTTATAGATAAGATGGTTATTAATCTCTAATCACCTTAAAATTTTACAAGCACGTAGGGTATAAAAAAATGAAATTCAACATCTGATTTGTCAAAAAGTGCATTAAAAAATATAAGTAATGTAATATTACTTAAAACTACACTAGTCACCAGGTATAATTTTAACGTGAAGGAGATGATGCAATCAAGACAATTAGAGACTCATGGAGGTTTGAGGAGAGATGTGAGAGGAAAAAGAGAAACAAAATGGAAAATGAAAAGAGTACAAATCTCCAGTTCCACTTCATACCCCGCCAATTCAATTCACAACATTTATATATATATATATATATATCCGACACATTTTATGCTAAAATAGGTGAAGCATAAAATGTAACATAAAGAGTGATACAAGAAATTTCTATTCGGAAGAGAAGAGTGGTATTGACGACTAGGTTTATGTTACGTAGAATGAGATAGGTCAGGTGACCTGACCCATTTGGAAATCCTACCCGGCTATTCTTCAAGAACTAATCTTGGACCCAAGTCAAGTCCAACTGGCCTGCCTCTAACATATAAGCCCAAACCTTTTTTTTTTTTTAAGTCAACATCAGCCTTTTCTATAAATAAATAAATAAATAACTCTAACTTCAGCCTAGTGAGATCCCACATTCCCACTAGCTCCATCGCATTAAACAATACAAGGAGACCCAACTCAAGTTAAAACCAATAAAACCCAGCCCAATACAAATACAGTCTATGCCCAAGCTCAATCAAACGTAAATCTCATTAAAGCCCAAATCAATAAACCATGCACATAACATTTTAGACCGACCAACCAACCAAATATTCTTGAAAATTATTAAATATCCCCTTACATTTTATCAAAATCCTAAATCTACCCCAAATTAATGAAAATTACGTAAACGCCCCACACTTTATCCAAATATGGAAAAGAGCTCTAACTTCTCCAAAATCATTTAATTACCTTGCACGGGCCATAATACGGCCTAAACCACCAAAATTATTAGATTATCTCAAACTCTACTGAAATGACTAAAATAACCTCTAAACTACCCGTCAAATTTACCACAAACTTTACAAAATAGTCAAGATACATCTAAAACCACCAAAATATCATATTTATCCAAAACAACATCAAATGATCAGTATACCGTTGAAACTACCAAATTTACCTTAAACTTCACCCATAATTTTTACCTAAGTCACATTTTCACCCACATTTATTCTAGAACTTGCAATCTCACCAACATTAGAGCATTCGCACTGGGGATTGTAAATGCCAAATGTAAGGTGGGTTTGGCATTTCAAGCCTAAAAGACCTCAACATCTGGGATTGTAAAAAGGTAGAATTGTAAAAAAATTTGAAATTGTACTACAGTACAATTCTACCTTTAGAATTGCAATGTAGCACAATTCTAAACTTAAATAATAATATTTAATTATCTCTGTTTCCTACTTTTTATCAAACAATTCTGAATTGGTTCTATCTCTCTCTCTTTCTCCGTTATTTCTCTAGTCTCTTCCTTCTCTCTTCAAACCCAAAACCCATAGCCACCACACCATGGCAAGCCACCACTCCCATTGTTTATTCTCTTTCTCGTTGCAAATCAGCCTTGTTGACAGTAGCGACATGGCTTGCTTTTTCTCTCTCTGGTTGACGATGGTGACATGGATCGGTGCGGTTGTGGATTTGGGTTTGACTAGGAGTGGCAATTCGTGTTCGCGTGTTAGATTTGTGTCGTGTCAACTCATGAGTATCCGACTATATAGGTCAACATTAATCCAACATGTTTATTAAACGGGTTAAGATTCCTTAGCCCTAACATAACCCATTTATTAAACGGGTCAGTCATGTCGACCTGTTTATTACATTTTATCAAAATGAAAAAAAAAATTATGAAAAAACAAGAAAATAATATTTTTAATTTAAAATCCAAAACTAATGAGTAACTGCATTACAAATAATCATTCAAAACTAAAACATATCTCAATATCACAAATAATCAATCACAATATGTAAAAGAAAATAAACCACAAACAACTACTAAGTTTATATACTTAGGGTTTGAAGGGTATATTGGTAAAATGTCATTTAATTAAACAGGTTAAACGAGTTCCATATGTTGAACACTAACCTAACTCGTTTATTAAATGGGTTAGTTTTGTCAACCCGAATATGACACGAACTCATTAAGGCTTAACCCATAACCTACTAATTTTGTGTTGTTTCGTGTCGGGTTCACAGGTCGTGTCCAATTTTGCCACCCCTTGGTTCGGCGTGGTGGTTGATCGAGTGGGTTAAGATCGTCAAGTAGTGGAGATTAGCGTGGTTCATGAGTTTTGATCGGTGTGGTTCATGGGTTTTGATTGGCGGTGGAGAACGATGTGGTTCATGGGTTTTGATCGAGTAGTGGAGATCGAGTGGGTCGTGACTGGGTTGGTTAGAATTCGGATTGGTTGGTTTGGTAGTGGTGTGGTGATTGATGATGGTGGAGCCATAGAGGTGGGGGTTGTCATGGGTGGTGAAGGGGTGGATTTACTGGTATGGGTCTAGGTTTGCTGTCATGGGTGTGGGTCTGGGTTTGCCGTCGTGGGTTGCTTTTTTTTTTTTTGGTGTTGATGGTAGATTATGGGTTGCTAGTGGTGGTGGTGTCAAGTGTGTGTAGTGCAGCAGTGGTGGGCATGTGGTGACGGTGGTTTCAGTAAAGTTGTGGTTGTTATTGAACAGAAAGAATGAGAGAGAAAGAATAAATAATGTGTTGTATTGTAAATGATGGTGATTGGGGGATATATTATTTTATTCTGTAGAAATATTATTTTAATGAGTAGAATAGGAAAATAAAAGTTTGGATATTGGGAGTGTTATAAAATGATATGGTATAAATGATAAAGTAGGTTTTGAGATGGTAAAATAGAATAGTTTATAGATATCAGATGTGAATGCCCTTATAGCATAGCTTGCATTTTACTTGGTATCCTCTCCCAGTAACAAAAAAAAAAAAAACATTTCTAATTCCACTATGTGCCACCAAAAGAAAAAATGTAACTAACAAAAAATAAACAAGATAGACTTTGGCTACAAACTTGGGTGTAGCCATTGACTACAACTTCATTCAATATCTTTTTATTAGATATAGATTTTGAGAAATCCAACATTGAATTGTATTTTCTTTTTATATTTTCTATGCTTGCAAAACTTCTTCCAAAAGATCAAAGATCAGTAGCAATACCATCAATCACATGCTTCAACAATGATAAGGGAGAAAGGGAGAGGAGTGCCATATCATCATGATCATCAGAAGAAATATGAGATGCAAAAGGGAAAAAAAAAAAAAAAGGCAACACCAAGGACCAATCAAAGACAATTTGATGCATAAGGCAACACTTTTTTACTTATTAAAATTTTAAATATCATTTATTTTATTTTAAATTGTAGTTTCATTTTTCTTGCTTTTTGATATGCAAAATTGCTAGTTATGTTTTTAAATTTAAGTTATTATAAAATCTACTTTTAATTTTTTTTAAATGAGTTTTAATTTACCTTAAATAAAGTGTCACATAATACATGTTGAAGGAAAGTTGAAATCTAATTTCCAAATTTGAGAGAGAGAGAGAGAGAGAGAGAGAGAGAGAGAGAGAGAGAGATTATTTGATGGTGGTCATGTGAAAGATTGAATGACTAATATTGACAATCTATTATGTGGGAGAGAGATTTATGAAAAATGAAATCTCTAGTCTTTATAAAAATTGATTGTTAATGATAATTCAATACACTTACATAATGTTATTTTTATTAAACAATTTAGGATTTCAAATGAGTTGGAATATATCTATTATCTCTCAATTTTGGTGGGCTTTTTTTTTTTTTTTTTTGAAGGGAGGGAATTCACATTTTTCTTTATTTTTTATTAGAAAAAAACTAATTATTAATTTCAAAATTTTGGTGTGTATTTTTAATTGGGCCCTAGGCAATAGCCTATGTGGCCTTGCATAAGGGCCACATAGGCTATTACCCTAATGACGCCCAAAACTTGGACATCAAAAATAGTACAATAATAAGTAGGATTATTTTTTGTCTTTTGTCTTTTTTTTTCTTTTTTTTTTTTGAGGAATTCATAAGAACAATTTGTAAAAAAACCTTTTTTCCGGCCAAATCCATAAATAGCTAAATGTTTTTATGGTCATATGGAAACTAAAACTCCAATAAGTAATATTGCTCCAGTATAGAGTTAGAGAGATGGTGCCAAGCCAAATGTAGAGCAAAGGTAGATATGGCAAAACGGGCTGAAATTTGCTAACCCAACATGAACTCGTCCATTTTAACTTGGCCTGAACCTGAATTTTTTGGCCCAAATTAAAAATGGGCCAACCCACAACTGGCCCCTTTTTTGTGAGCCAACCCAACATGACTCGGCTAATTCGTGATCCGACCCATTTTTAAACTTTTTTTCCCTAAAAAATATTTAGACTACATGCCAAGGTGGTAGGTGCATAAACATAAAGACACAAAGCATTGCATTGACACTATCTAGCCATTTAGTAGCCACCAGTGACAGTGGCCATGCCCCCATATATTAAAAAAAAATTAATTAAAAGGAAAAAAAAATTTAATTAAAAGGAAAAAAAAAATACAAAAGGTAAAAGTATTTACAACTACAAGTCTACACTTCTAAACGTCTAATATTAAGTTAAATACTAAGACTAAGTTACTAAGACTAAATCTAACTAGCACAAAACAAAACTAAAGTAAAAGAAAAAGTCCAAAAGTCCATATCATTAGTGAACTTTGAATCCAAAGTGTGTAAACTTAAAATATATATTTTTTGTGCTTAGAATCTATCTCTCTCTCATGTTGTAAATTTGAAATTATAATCATTCTGGCTATGAGTTTTATGTTATCATGACTGTAAAGAATTTTAGTCATCCTCAAAACTATCAAAATCAAAAGTATATGGAAAGTTTTTTTTTTTTTTTTTTTTTTCCCCTTCACATTTATAATAGTAATACAAATAGTCAAATAATTGTAGGTGTCCACTTAATGAAAAAAGCGAAAGGTATTATGTGCAATTCGTTACCTTGATTGATTTGATTCATTTTGTCTAAAAATTTGGCATTTATTTATTTATTTATGTGAAAATACGAGTTGGCCCAACTTGACCCGCATGCAACCCGATTGATCTGACCAGTTTTTAACTTGACTAGTTTGATCCGTAACTCAATTGACCCGACCCGACCCAACCTGATTGTTTGCCATGTCTAGGCAAAGGGAAGCATCCTCATACAACAATACTTTTCACTCAGGGATAGACATAGGTGGGGGTCCGCACCCCTTCGGCCCCAAAAAAAAAAAAAAACTTAGGCCCTTTCCAAAATCATGAATTTTTAGCCCAACTTGGTTCACTCCAAATTTTTAGTAGTCCAAACTCCAAATAGAAAAACGAATGAAAAAAGAAAAAGAAAAAGAGAAACTGAAAGGTGGGAGAGACCTAGAGAGTAGAGAGTAGTTGAAACAGAGAGAAATTGAGAGGCTAGAGAGAACGAGAGTTCGAGACGGTGAGAGTGAGACCAATCTTGCCATCGCCTATGGTGGCACCCGCAAGACCAGAGACCCATCTCACTGCCCACGTTGCCACCGCGAGACCCATCTCAGCATCTCGCTTCCCTGACGCAGACCCAAACGGCCACACCAACACTGCTATGCGAGACCCATCTTACTACCGGTTGCCCAGCTAGCTTCATTACTCCAGCCTTCGTAGTTCACACTTCACACTAAAGTAAGTATTTAATCTACCTTCAAAGTTCAAAACCTAATATAATGTTTGTGAATCTCAAAATCTCTGCTTGTGGTGTTTGTGTTTTTACTGATGAGTGATGATGGTGATTGTGAATTGAATATATGAATATGTGCTTGTGGGTTTTTTTTTTTTTTTTTGGCTTTGTGAGTCTGTGACTATCTGTGTTTGTGACTCTCTCTTATATTATATAGATAAGAGAGAGAGAGAGTAGACTCTATAGAGATTAGAGAATATATTAGATTATTCAATAATAGGGACAAGTGATAGAAAGAGGAACGGTGATTCAACTTTTAAGGAATAAAAATGGTGGAGTTAGAAAAAATGTTTGTTAATAATGCATAATAAATTCATAGTGTCGGTAGTGAAGACTAGGTGAGTGACGGGAAACAAAGAGATAAAAGGCAAAGATACAAAGACAAAAACAAAAGAAAAATCATATAATATAATAAATTATCACACAAATTTAAGACAATAACAGTGATTCACTTGTGTTAACTCATAATGTTATAATTAATCATTTAAAATTAGATAAATTTATAAATTGAAAAGTAGTGAAAAGTACTAGAATTATAATTAAATGCGTCAAGCATATTATCTAGTTTCTAGTATTTGTCTTTACTTAATAACAACAATTAGTTCGTTTGTGAGATAATATATATTAAGAAACAACAAATTTTTTTTTTTTTTTCTTGGTTGAAAGTTTGTTAATACTATTGGATTTTTTTTTTCTCGCTTATCTCTGACCTATCCTAACTTGAAATCCCGGATCCGTCCTTGCTTCCACTTGAAAATAATTGCAGATTGGCAAATTACTTGCAAGGGAGCCTGGTTAGATCAAGAAGATGGCGCCATTTTTGCAGCTAGGCAGTAAAGATACAGAAGAGTCAGTCTTAAAATTAAGATGAACGAACTCCAAATGATATATGACAATATGAACAGCAGAAAGGCCTTCGAAGGTAGCCATGGATGACATCAGATGGCAATAACTATAAGGGATGCTGGTGTCCTTCCATCATGTTCATGAATCTATCCCAATTCTCAAGTCGTTAATATTTGCGGAACTTGTGTTTGTCATATTTGACGTACTACCCCCAAAAAAAAGAAAAAAAATCGAGATGTTTCAGTTTTGGATTAGTGGTTTCAAGTTTCAACTGTAACTTCAGCTCTGTTTATTATTTGAATGAACAAGAATTCTTTTTGTGTTATTCCATATATTCTATAATTTCTTATGAACAAGAAAAATGAACACAACATTAACTAACCTCCTCCCAGCTCTGCCTTGTGAGGCTGTTCGCACTAGATAACTTCTCTCCATGCCTCTGTCCTAGAAAAACTTTTGTGGGAGAAGAGAAAGCAGAGAACTACCTATAATAGTAGCAAGGGCAAGAAAGCAGAGCAAGGGTAAGAGAGCGGGGAAATAAGGGAAAAATTAACGTTTCCTTTTTAAACGAAACCAATATTATTTTAGATCATTATAAAACAAATTATGTTTTAGATCAAATTTAAAAGATGCAATAATATGTAAAATTTAAAAGATGCAATAATATGTATTCAAATTATAAAATCTTAACCCTGAAATAAAAGAAATTAGGCAATTACACTCCTAAAGTTTGGGGTATTTGGATTTTACACCCTAAAGTAACAAAATTTGGATTTTACACCCCAAATTCTGAAACTTTAGGGTATAAAATCCAATCACTTCCAAACTTTAAGGGGTGAAATCTAAATTTTGAAATTTTAGGGTATAAAATCCAAATACTTCCAAATTTTAGGAGTGTAATTTACAATTTATCCAAGAAATTGAAAAAAGTTTAAATAAAGAGAATTATGTTCCGATATAAGAAGCACTTAACAGATAGAACTATGTGCAAGAGCAACGGCAAGGGCAAAGTGCAATTTTTATTTCTTTTCCTAAATGGAAAGAATATATAACTCTAAGGAAAAACTATACCATACACCTAAAGAATTAGTAAAGCTATAATTGGAGGTTCTCCTAATCACTTATGAACCAAACATCCACATAATAAACACCTAATATGGGACTTGACACACGCCTACACCACATACTCAAACAATTCAATTAAACCCATTCAATTTGAAATATTGCAAAGAATATACATGGTTTTTAATTTAAAACTAAACAAACAAAACATATGTTAATTGTTTCTTATTATTATTCTCGAATAAAATACTAACACTTAATTCAATCTTAATATTTTAATCAACAATATAATTTTTATTTTATTTTGTTAAGGTGTTTTATTATGCTATGTTATGTATGATAATTAAATTATCAAAATCAATATTAAATTATTTATTTTAAACATCAATATTTTGATATTTTATTATATTTTTATTGTTTTATCAACTTAAGATTCTTTTTTAAAATTTCATCAATTACTTCTTATTGCCATATATAATATGTGTGTATGTATGTATATTAGATTTTTACCAAGAATAAATAATATTATTCAAATTGTAATGATATGAGACAAAAATTTCTTCTCTTGTTATTTTGTTTTTGGCTAAGTAAATGAATTAATATATGAAACACCATCTACTTCACTAATTTCTTCTATATTTTTTCTTGAAAATAAAACTATTTTTTTTTAATATAAAAAAGGATACTAAATGTAGGGATGTTGGGCCTAGAAGTTCATTATCTATGTATGCACTGGGCCTAAGGCCCAATTTTAGGACGTAACATTGTTTGAGGAGGAGTAGATGTGGTTAGGGTAGTCCGTGTTAGTAGAGAAAGAAGTTAGTTTTGATCATAATGGTCCAGGAGTGTGGGCCCAGGATGAATACCTCATTGGCTCACCAAAGCCGAGGTCCATGGAGGTGATCTGCCATCCAGGGGGATGTTCTAGGAAGTTCAGTTGGCACAGATAAGCATTGAAGAAACAAAGGACAGAGAGGAGTCCTAAAATATCTGGGGAGAAAGCTGCTACCACAACATTAAATGCTCTGTAGCTAACTCGCTCGCCGCATTAATGTAAAAGTGATACCTAAACAATGATTTTCAGCTTTATAGCTACTACACGAAGACTTCAATAAGGTACTAATGGGACAAGTATTAACACCAACCATCTGGTCAGTACGTGGAGGGTGGAGATGTAAGAGAAAGGGGGTATAAAAGAAGAAGGAAGCAATGAGAGAGGGAATCGGAAATTTGTAAGAGAAAGTACTGTAGCAGTCTGAACCATATCTGTAACCATTTTTTATCAATATATACTAGAATATATCTCCTCGGATTGTGCCGATGACAAATTTACTTAGACAACTCTAGTCCATTTCTGTTTGATGATCTTTTAAAAGCCATTGTAACTGTTATTCCATTCATTAAAGCTTAGTTTTTCAACCCACTCTCTACAAATTCATTGGAGTCGGCTTATTGGGCCAAGGATCCAAAACGCGTCCCTACACTAAATATATTAAAGGATTAATTAATTTTTTGTATTATAATATTATATTAAGAAATCATACTATATTTTTGTATATATATAGCCATTATTTTACTTCCGAGTTTTTGTTTGAATTCATACTATCCATGTATGTATGTCTATTTAATTTTTATTTTCATTTTTGATGCCATATTTTTACTAATGTACTTTCAAATCTTGAACTAAATGAAAGACATACATATTTAGTAGTGACACACATTGTGGCGCCTGATATCTATGGAAGCAATGAGAGAAACTTCTTGACGGGTTAGAGATGCTTTTTGCATTTAAATTGAGATCATGTATAACGAGGACACACCAAATTTAGCGTGTGTTTGGGCAACGCGTTTTGCATCATTAGGCACTGTTCACGCGTTTTAAGCGTGGAACCTACGGAATTGTTGCAAACAAATAAAGAAAAACGCAGATCTACAGCACAATGTGAATAGTGTTTTGCCATTAATAAAAAAATTGTTATTGTATTTTCAATAATAAATTTTCAGTTTTCAGAAAAATAAACGGTATCCAAACAGATCCTTAGTGTTAACAATGGTTGTTCTGATTTGTTCATGGAAACAAAATATTTTGATATTAATCTATTCCAATGTATCATTTTGGAGTTACCGCTGCTATTTATATAATACAATATAAATAGACTTAATTGTTCATCACATAGTATTTTACCATTTCATTTATCAATTCAAAATCAAATAATTCACATTAATATCATCATTATAGAACATGTCAAATATGATAAAGTAAATAGAAAGAGGAAAAAAAAAAACCGAATCCTAATGAAGAAAAAGTAAAACATGTCAAATAAAGTAAATGAAAAAAAAAAAATTAATTAAAAAAAAATGTCATAAGTGAGATAAGTAATAGAAAGAAAAAAGTTTAGAAAAAAAAAAAAAAAACCTTTGTTTACATTCCAACCAAAATCATCATATTGATTGAAATTTAGTAGAATGTGCTAGAGTTTAGGCCAAAGTGGAACCTGAGTGATTCTACACACTACATTCCACCTTTTCAATTAATCTCACATGAGTCTCTCCTTCTCTCTCAAATTTCTTTTCCTTTGCTTGTTTGAATCTTGCTGATGATGGATCTTCCTTCTCTGATCTCTCTATTTTGGTGATGGAGATCTGGTGGTTGGTCAATAGTTTTCTATGGGACAATGGCGATTAGGTTGATTGGATTTGGATTTGGCAAATGTGGCTATTAGGAGTTTGATGTTTAGCTTGGTGGTTGATGGTAATTTTGTGAAGTTAGCACCTTGGTTGGTGTGGTTGGGTTTTCCTGAGTTTCTTAATGAAGGAGAAAAACCTGGGTTTCTTTACGAAGGAGCTTTCTTTTTTATTTTCTCGGCTACCAGATGGTGTTTTTATGGGACTTTTTATGAGACTTTTCTTTTTTATTGTTGCGGATTTTTCCTATGACTTTTTTGGCTACCAAACACAAAGTATTACCTTTTTTTTTTGTTAAATTTTTTTATTTTAAGAAAAAGAACCAAAGAAAAACATTGCTTGTGCCGTTAATGATAAGAAGAAAAGGGGGTAAATTCAAATAAATTCGAAGAATGATAACTGAGAGAGACAGAGAGAGTCGGCGGAGATTAGGAAAAAGAAAAGAAGAGAGAGAGGCCGCGAGAGAGTCAAATCTAAGTCTAGCATTTGTTTTGGTGGGTCAAAGACTCAAAAGTGACGATGACATGACGTGAGGGAATGGTGTGAACATGGGAAAAAAAAACACATGATACACTTTATTACTATTATTTTATTTTATACGAGATAGATTAATTTGAAATTTCATATTGAAGACTTAAATCATAGTTTTTGCCCAAAATTTATATTTATAGAGGGATTATTGTGCTAAAGGTGCGTGATGATGATATACTTAGAAAACCAGATTTAGTTAAATTATTGTTGTTTGTTGCTCTTCTAGCACAAATGATAGACTAAGACACCAATCAGTTTTTAGTGTAGATGGAGATTGAACTCAGATTTCACCATTAGAAACTTTACCAGTTGAGCTAACTGAAAACCACATATGCCCTAAACAATATTAGTGCTACAATTTAAGGGAAAACAACCAACTTAACAAAATTTTCAATTTTATAAAACCACAACTTCACAAATTAATCCCAAATCAAATTAAAAAAACAAATCAACATTGATCACTGGTTTGAGTAGAAGTTTAGTATATGCTACTTTTTATTTATTTATTTATTTATTTTTATTTTTATGGGTAGCATATATGCTACTATAATAACAGTAAATCGTTTAGCAAACTAAATAAATAAATATATAATATGACTGAGTAACATTAGATATAAAAATAAAAGATGGGGATTTGCTTACCTGGTCCCAAAGATTGTCCTTGGAGCACTTAAAAACGGAATGAAGTTTTTATTATTATTGGGAGAGTAATGATAAGATAGCTTAGTAACGAGCAACGGAACGAATTCTTCTTCTTCTTCTTTTTAATTTTTTGAACTCCGCTCGTACCTAGGCTATCCTATCAATACTCTGCTTATGGCTAGGATTTTTCATCAAAACATTCTGCTTCTAGGCCATGCACTGATTGGAAGAGGGAAGAGGGGTGAAAGAGAGAGTGGGGATTATGAAGGGGGTGGCGGCCGGAAATGATGAAGCCTGAATCAGGGTTTAGTTGGGAGAGAGTTCATAACATTATATACACCTTAACTGTGTTTTTAAAGAAATAATGATTAGGGGTATACAATCAAAAGCAAATGACCGGTGGGTCAAAGAGAAAAAGATTCAAAAGTCTCGTTGCAATGTAAAACAGTTTCCTACTTTTAGCTAATAAAATTCATCAAGAGAAAGACTTAAAAGTACTATAGGATTTTCTAGGTTCCTTCCTCCGTGAAACTTCTTGATAAAGTTTTACAAAAGTCTTTGGCGGGAAAATTGGATTGTTTTCAAAAGTTTTCCAAGAACCACGTAGCCACGAGATTTTGTTGACTTTTACAGCAAAGTGCTTGACAACTATGGATGACGTTCTGGAAGATATGTGGACGCGTTTTCTGCCATAGGAAACGGAAAGGAGATACCTATTCACGGAAGAGGAGTTATGTAAAAGCCAGCAAAAAAAGAGTCGAAATAGTTAATAGCTTTGTTTGCGAAATTGATGACCTTTAGTGTACTAAATAGGGTTTATGATTTATGACAGAAATTGTGATTTTTATTATTGAAAATAAAATTTGTTTTAATGAAATGATTATACATATTCATAAATTTGGTTGTAAGTTGTAACATTAAAATAAAATTTAAATTTTATGAAATATCTTGCTCATATAATTATATTTCCTAAAATAATATATTTTTAAATTTGAGAGAAAAATTAGTAATTTTTTATAATTTTTTTATTTTTATAATTACTTTCTGCATATAAAAAGATTGTTCGCTTGAAAATAATATATTACTTTTAGAAATTATTACACTTACTATATAATACTAATTGATCGATCACCGATCCAATTTGAGTACCTCTACAGAATAGACCTCAAAAGAAAACTGAAGAGTAATAGTAGCAAGTGATGGGGCCGTTTGGTATATGTGTTTAAAAACTAAAAATTGTTGTTTAAAAACATTTGTGGAAATACGTGTGGGTGAAAAAGTGCGTTGAAATGCGTGAAATGTTGTTTAAAAACTGAAAATGGTTGTTTAAAATTACAAACCAAACACCCCCTGAGTTTAGTAGTTTCTCATATAAAATTATTGACTCTAAAGATATAATAATATGAAGAAGAAAAAATTGTTTCAAGCATTAACAAAACCATAAGCAAGCCTTGTTTCCCTATTCCCCAATAAAGAAATCACTAGAAGGGTTTAGAACTAATCTAAGGCCTAGACAAGGAAACAATTTAGTTGAAGGATGTTTTTGGAAAAGATGAATCCTAAGCATGCGTACTCAGGCTTTACCATGTGTACGTATACTTAAGTCATGCATATACATGCTCGAGCATGCGTACACATTAGTCCAACCATTCCATCGTCCAAGCTCACCTATCAATGGAGGTATGGCTATATAATATATATAGCACCCTCATCCCAATTGGACTGATCATAGATTAATGAATAATTATGAATGCGTGCGTTCTATTAGTGTTAGTGAGGTTCTTAGGTTATAGACATCGTTTGTATCTATCCAGTAGAGTGCGACACCACTAAAAATAAAAAATAAAAACTAAAAATTGTTGAGAAACAACATAAGGAGGAGGTCTACATTTTGGACTAGTGGAGGCAAGCCTGAGACAACGTGACATAACCTCATCAACGTGAGATAATAAATTTATTGAAGTTAGATAATACTTTGGAATTTCCTTCGCACACTTTACTGTGGATAACAAATCCAATGTGATCGAATCAACGTGAGATAATACTATGGAATGGTGAATTACATGTGATGCTATACAGAATCAGTAGACTGAACGTTCTGGACTTCGATGAAGCGATGACTCGATTGGAAGACCTGAAAGGAAGGACACGATCAAAAGGTGAGCAGGGAGACCGGCCAAATACCCTCCGATGACTAAGTTAGTTTCTCTCTGAAAGAAAAGAGTTCCAACTTTTGAGGAATAAAAGTGTCAGGAAAAAGAACTTACTTTCATTTGATGTAGGCGAGTTCTTATATAGAGGGTCTTGGAGCAGTTATTTTCTTGGTAACTTCCCCAAAATTTCTGGGGATTAGTAAGTTCAGACATAACCTCTATAACGGCTATAAAAGTTATAACCTCCAATCTTATCCGTTACAGCTGCTGTTGGAAGTTAAGCATTCTTAAGGAAGTTATGGTGATGAATAAGGGTTTTGTTCTTATTCCAAAGTTTCATGTGATCTGAATCTTCCACATATGTGGGGGAAGTTCTTTATTGAGAATTTCCTAAGTGTTACATGATCGTCTAGGGATTTTCTCTATGGACGACCTTCTTAAATATTGGGCCGTTGGCTCCTGGACAACCCATATGGATGATCCAGAGATAGACTTTTTGCATGCCCATAAGTTGCCCCCTTGTCTAGGGGTCGTCTAGAAGGCTATGGATCTTTAACGCATGCTTTTATGATCTTGATTAAACAAATTTTTTTTTTTGTGCCACGTGTTGTGATCTTGTAGGTTGGCCCATTGCGTCGATTCCATTTTTCAAAGAAACTACCACGTGTCACTTCCTGGATGGTTCGCGTCGCTTCACTGACCCTACTTCCGGGCCCTATAAATAGGTACATTCTTTCTCTTACCCTTCACCTTTCTCATAATTTCTCTTCTGCCATCTCGTCCAAGAGCCTCGTCTAGTCTTCGTCCTAGTTTTGTTAGGTATTTCTTCTCATCCTTAGGCTTTCGTCTTAATCTTTCTTCCAATTAGTTATGTCTTCGTCTAGTAGTAGTCTAGGGAGAGAGATAGACGAGTATCAAGGCGTCTCTTCTGGGATTGGAGGTAGTTATGAGAGTGGTAAGGGTAGCACGAGTAGTAGTAGTAGCACTTCAAACGAGCATTATTCGTCTGCGGTTCCTAGTATTCCGTTAGAGGAATTCCAGGAGATGCAATGTAGGATGGCCTCTAGAGTTGGGACTAGCTCGTCCAAAGAGCTATCTAGCCCTCCCCAAGACGAGGAGGAGGAGGAGGATGTGATTTATAATTGTGCCCCTAAAGTAGCGTCCACTCTAGATGCGCTTAAGTTAAAAGTCCTTGTAGATAGATACCAAATCCCTAAGGAATTTACTTGTACATAGATACCAAATTCCTAAGGAATTTAAGCCTCGTCTACCCATGGAAGGAGAATGGTGTTGTTCTCTTTCTTCGGGTTTAGGAGTATATACTTCTTACCTTTTGGTTGGTTTTAGGTTTCCCCTAAAATTTTTTTTGTAGAAGTCTTCTCCATAGGTTGGGTATTGGACCTAATCAACTCAACCCCAATGGCTGGAGGACAATAGTTGACATGCAAGTGCTATGGCGTGAGGCTTTGCAAGGGGATCGTCCAATCACAGTGGACGAGTTCCTCTACTGTTATAAGCCCTCAGAGATAAATAAGTTTGCTAGTTTTTACCAGTTCTAGGGGCCTTCACTTTAGTCTAATAAAGGGCCGTAGCTCGTTTGACAGGCTTTGGAAAACAATTTTTTTAATTATTTCTGGAAATTAAGTTGGGGACCCAATAGATGTGAGTAATGCCCCCTTCCCTCCTTTTACCAGCTCTCTAGGTCGCCTTCGTCCTGAGGGTATGTCTTCTTTCCATTCCATTTCTTTTCTTTTTTTATTTTATTTTTCTAACTTTCAATCGTCTAACTTTTTTTTCTTTACTGATGCAGTTGTTGCTCATCCACACTTGGACAAGGTTTACTTGGATTGCATTGACCTAGTTCGCGCCTTCCCTGGGAGATCCTTCCACAACCTAGTGACCCTTGGTCGTCTAGCTGCTTGGGGACTTGGCCCAGAACCCACTGCTGAAAACCTTGGTCACGAAGAAACTACCCGTCGAAGTATCCTCTATTCTTCTCTTTCTCACTTTTCTTTCTCTTTTTTTTTTTTTTTTTTTTTTAACTTTATTTTCCTCGTTGCAAGAATAGCTACTATGAAAGAGGATAGAGAAAAGGCCGTTACAAGTGGTGATAAGGATGCCACCGCACCTTCTGTCATCCAAAAACTTGCTGTCCAAACAGGGAAGAGAAAGCCCAAGTCTATATCTAGTTCTGTGGATCTGGACGACCTTCTAAGTCATCGAGGTCCTAAGAAACAAAAATCTAGCAAAGTTTCTTTTCCCAAAGTTCCAAAATTTACTCCGACGGTAGACCTAGACAACCTTGTGGTTAATGTGGTGCCTGTCCAAATAGTTCCACCTGTCCAGATTGACCTCCCCTCCCAACCAAAGCTCCTCGCAAGCCTCATCCTTCAAAGCCGTTTGAACGTCCTTCCAACTTGGTTCTAGACGAGAATTATGCATGGAGGACGTTCAAGGGAATAATCACTAATAACGAAGTAAATTCATGTTATAACATGTCAGTGAAAGACTTTGAACATTCTGCCATTCATGACTTTAAGGTATACAAATTTCATTTGTCTTTGTTTTTGTTTTCTTCAAGTTTTGAATAAAATTTCTAACTCTCCTTCGTCCATTTAGGCTATGTCAAAGTTTTATATAGCGTCCTGCCAGGCGAAGGAGCTTTATGAGGAAGCCAAGACGGCTAAGGAGAAGGCTAAAGATTTGAACACTGAAGTTTTATTGAAGAAGGGGGAGGTGATCAGATTGACTAAAGATCTAAGTCGTTTGCAAGGAATAGAGACGGAACTGAAAAATGAGGTTGAGGAACTTAAGGCAGATGCTATAGAG